>CABFWO010001610.1:76079-90871 GCA_902155825.1 Timema genevievae
GGGGGAGGGGGGGGGGGGGGGGTATCCGGCCAGCCAGAGAGGAGATGTGACATCCGGACCGTTTATAATTCCAATTGGGCACCTTTGATTTAGATAGTACAAACATATTTTCAACATTGATAATGTCCATCAAAAGTGACAGATTCGGGTTATATGATTTGGCGTATGAATATATTAAAGTAGCTATAGTGGGCTTTGATTGTTAGATACCGTCATTCCTCCACGCTTCTACTGTATTTTTCCCAAAAAATCAACACTTCTACATGTCCAGTCTAATTTTAATAGAACTAAATAGTTACTAGATCTACTTTTGCGTATCCATACGTCAAGTCATGCAATTTTCATAAAATAATACTAATAATATAGAAATGTTATTAATAATGACCGCAAAAAAAGTTTGTATTTACTAAATTAGGCACTTAGACGTTGGCAAGATGCATTGGACTTATCTAAATGTATTAACTTATAACACGAATCCTCTCTAGCATTATTGTTTAAAATTAAGTGTGTGATTCTATTAGAAAACATCAATTCAGTTTAAAATACTACACTAAAAATATTTTACTTACCCTATCCAATAACTAATAAACCTTCATGTGAACTCTTAATTTAATCTATTGAGCTGCAACCAGTTTTATCATCGAAAGTCATCTACTCTTTTCCTTTTAAACTCTTACAAGCAATTACATAAATAGTAATAAAAACCTACTTGAATCCGACTCCATGCTGATGCTTTATGTAATAATAATTTAATTAATTATTATCTTGCTATTATTACTATGTTTGTTTTTATACAGACGAAGTCGATTTTGAAAATGTGTATCTGCTGATCTGTAGTTTGGATTCTTTTAAAAGTGTTTGTAAGATTCTAACACCTGATAATGAGATTTCTCTATTGTTTAGTAATTCGACAATTTAATTTAAACAATGAAAATAATTGAAACATAATCGTTAAAGTAGTGCCAACATAGAACAATTATGTTCCTTGGCTTAATAGGGGTGTAGTATTATGGAGTTTAAAATTCGACCATCAGATCTGAATCAAGTATAATCGATTGTGAATGTGTATCTCTTTAGGAGAAACAAAACTTTGTTATTAAAAGTGTTACGCATTTATTTTGACTTGTAAAAATGATCTAAGCTGTTTTAATATACATTTTTGACAGATAATGCATTTCTAGAAAGTACTTTTCGATTTACAACAATGTATTTTAATAACATAGAGAAAGAATTTCTCAACATTATAAACCGAAATATTTGACTTCTTAAGCTAATTAACTTGAATTAAAGCAAGGTCCATCTTTCAGAAGGTAATATTATGCCAGCTATAAAGGCTTAATGTTAAATTTATATTTATGTGGTATGAAAATAATATTTTAACGTATCTTAAGATTTTGTTTTTTACGTTAAAACTCCAATAAGTTCGATGTGCACAGATAACTAAACACGCTACAGTCCGATTTTGATAAGAATACATAATTTTGACAGTTATAAAAGCTATTAAAACCATTTTCATATATGTGTATGTCAAGTCATGTGTTCTGTAGCTGTCACTTTCCATCGATAATATATATAATAAATACTAGTATTCAAGTAATATGTTATAATGTTGAATGCAATAAAATATGTTTGTGTTTCCTAAAAGTTCCTTCCTAACAAATCCCAACATAGTTTATGACTTGTCACGAATATGAATGAAAGAGCTATATTCATAATCCCTTGCTACGACTGAAGATTTTAGTTTTGTTATAAATTAATCCCCTCGCTGTCTTGAGGCAATAGAAATATCACATGTCGATAATCCTCAGCAGCCCGTCTGGTCACCAGACAATATTAAGCGCTGGTATAAAGCCTGCATACGAGTGGCGGCCATGTTTCAGAGAGTACCAGTCAGGCAGAGTTGCAGTATGAAGGTCCTCTCGATACTAGCGCTAGGTGTGTTCCTCTTGGCAGGAACTCTGTTGGTGCGTGGGGCTCATTCTGTCGGCAGCAGCCAGAACTATGGAACAGGTACGTCATCTTCTTAAGTTCTTCTAACATGAATCACATGAAGAAATCTTTTAGAATGGATCCTTGATTTTTAATACGAAACCATTTAAAATCGGATCTGTATCAAAATATCTCAATCCAAAATTAAATTATATTATTATTTATTGCATGCACCACGCCTTACCATCCATCCGCTCTGTCAACATACTAACACTAATGAGGCAGGTATTGGGAAGATATAATTTATAATATACCCGCATTTGCATGAAGAGTGAGTAGGAAACATTTGAGGGGAAAACATTCTTAGCTAGGACTTGAGTTTTCATCTCTCGATCAGCGGCGATCCAGTGTATTGCGAGAAGGACGCCTTAGATCACGTAACCATTGGTGTGGGTGAATTAATATAAAAAATTAGCTTTGCACTTACTTTTTATTTGAAATATGTAGGTTAATCTGACTTTTAAAGTTAATATTGTGTTAAAAAGTGTAGGATATTTTAAATTTTGTGTTTGTTTGGAAGTTTAGTTATATCAATTATTAATATTAATATTTATTTTTTATTAGAAACATCACTTTAAAAATATGTTCATTCATAGCTTCTAAATAAGTGTTTTTGTACGGATAGAATGATATATTTGCAGGCATTTAATATGTATATGCATATAGAAATATGAATTTTTTAAAGCAATTTATATTAGTACTATAGCGTTTCTTTCAATAATTAAAATTTACTATACCTTAATGTAGGCTATCTATTTAGATCTAAAATATCACTTACTGATTTTTGCAAAGATTAGATCGTTAGACGTCAAAATATCTACTTATTTTTAAAAATAATGTTTTGTGTGGCTAGAATTAATATAATGTTGGTACTGAGTAAAATTATTTAATACAAATATTTTTATCAAAGACTTTCAAAATCAATAGTAAATTTTATAAATAAAAATTACATACTTTTTTAAATAAAAAATTTACGTTTTTGTTATAATCAACCCATAATAAAAGATTAATTAATTTTGTTGAAATGTTATTTCTTATTTAATTATATTCCTCTCTTAGTTTTCTCAAGTTCTATATAGACCCTCTAAGAATATATACGAACTTTTTTTTTGCTGTCCCTACATCGGTATTTTCAAGCAATGCTTATTTTTATTATTATTATTATTATTAAGACAACGCTTCCTAGATCGACTGCCATGATACTCTATAAAGATTCCAAATCAAAACAATGTAAATTTTAATGAATTTCACACCTAGAAAATACCATGATCATCATGTGGCTGTATTTAAAAGCAAATTCTTCAGTTTATACTTCAAAAAATAAATAAATAATGAAAGAACCTTAATCTATCTATAAACTCAGATACAAACGTTGCAGAAATGAATAATATGTTCCTCGAGCATAATCGTTTTGTCCACGATTTGTTATAGAAATTAATACATTTGACATTTATACCGATTAAATTAATACAAATGCCAGATGCTGAAGAGTTATGGTAAGAGCACACTGGAAGCGACGCGTAGAGAACGTCATATTGTTCATACATATCTTATGAGTCATCATACAGACGGGCAGCGACTTGAGGCGGATCGGGGCGATCCACTTTAGAACAGAGTAGTTTGTTTTCAACAATGATTTGACGCGACAAGATGGACGTCAAGCTCCTGATTGCCAAGATATTTGACAAGCCACAGGTTTTCTCCAGCTAGTGGTTTGCGTCTCCAAAATATCCAGGACTTTGCTGAGAATATAATCAAAGGTCGTGGTTGAAATCTTTGTATACACGTACAAATCGTGATTAATGCCTCCTTATCAAGGGAAACAAATGTTGATATTGCTCAGAATGGTCTCTGTCTCGGCCACACTTCATGTCGAGTCGACGTTATCTGATAGCTCGTGATCTTAATAACATCACACATTTGTAGCCGAATATTTCCACACGTCCATCATAGACTCTGCCTTAAAATATGAGTGAAGAATGACCCTGGGCATGGGACGATTCCTGGATAGCTCAGTGGTTAGAGCATTGGCAGTACTGAGCCAAAGATCCCGGGTTCGATTCCCATGTCTAGGTGTCATTTTCCAATTTTCAGAATATACTATCTAGATGGAGTAAATCCTCACTAAAAGCATAAATAATAATTTTGGCTATTTGATTCTTAAACAGTTCATGTACAAACTCGCTTCTTTTCCGACCTTTAAAGGTTTTCCATTTAAAATAAGAATTTTCACTAAGAAACACCCTTTGTGATAGTTTTGACGACGCAATTTTGCCGAATAGAGAAGTTTCACCCCGCTCCACTTCGCAAAGCTGTATGTGTGTTGACTGCCCATTCTTTGTCGCATGTAGACGCCTCGCTGCCTATTTGCAACTCTGAGTTCCCTTTCACACAAGAGGTATTTTATCGCGCGATGTTTTTGTAGTGCGAATTTTATTCGCTGGTTCAAATGGGAGCGTTCACACAAGGGGAGAAAATATCGTGAGGTAAAATTCCCGCGCCACCGGTCTAGAACAGTCGCTTGTACCTAGCGACGAGATTATTGGTCGCGCGGGAAAAATACTGTACATCGACCTTGAGATACATTGAATCAAATGTCTGCTTTCAGACGAGAGGGAATAAATCGCGTGAATAGCCTGCTGTTGGAGCTCTTTCGAAGTAGAATGTATCGTATAGCAATAGTTTGTGATAAAAAAAATTGGGCTTTCAATGTACTGTAGGCCTACATTGTTGGTTTGTACATGATTGAGATACAAAAATGTTGTTTATGCATTTTTCAATAATTACATATATTAATTTGACAAGCAAAGATCCTTAACTCAATGTAACTGCCACTTTTTCAGATGGGGAGTTTGCATTTCTCAAATTTGGATCAGCTTTCAATAAACTTGGTGCCAAACGATGCAACAATTCGTCAAATGTTGGCACAGACATGCAAAAATATTTGAAAATCTTATAGTCATACTGATGTTGTCTAGCAAAATGTAATCTAAATTCACCTTCAAGTAATCTACAACTAATTATAGGGTGTACTCAGAAACACTTTCTATTTTTTTCTTGGGAAACAAGCGGGATTTTCTCTCTCGTCTGAAAGTAACATCATAATTGATCGCGTGAATAAAGGTCCGCGCGATAAAATACCTCTCTTGTGACAGAGCACTTTAGTCTCTTGTGTCTAACTGTGCATAGGCTAGATTCACTACTTTCATCCACCATATCTTATAACTTTCGTTATTATATACAGTAGAGTCTCGGAAACTCGACCTAATGTGGACTGAGATGGTGTCGAGTTATTGAAATGTCGAGCTTTACAAATGAACTTGCATAAGATGCATGTTTACTAAACAAGGATGAATCACAGTACAGTAGTACAGTATCGAATATTATAGGTACAGTCGTACTGTACTGTAATATTGTACGGTAAAGTAACAATAATATATACTTACAGTACAATGTGTTACCAGTACGTGTTAATATAATGGTGTGTATATATACGTGTAATATACACAAATGTAGTACAGTACTGTACATAATTATAATATTATATTGATTCGAATAACATGTTACTGAATTGGAAAACTAACAAACACAGCACTTGTAAAAACACCACAGCACGACTGCTACACTTGAACTACACAAACCAACTGAGAGGTTATACAGTTGAATCACCTTGGGTTGTGATGATTGGTGCCAAAAATTGTGTGTACGTGCGCTTGTCGAGTTATCGAGTGTCGAGTTTCCGAGACTCTACTGTATTATCACTACATATTTTTATACCCAATTTATTGAAACATATAAAAACACGGCTCCAAGTTGTATTACTTTATGTATCATTTAAATGGTAACCACCTTCTCCACATGCTATCAGCGATTATAGAATGATTGTCCCCGAAAATGATTAGAGAAAAACGTCCACTTTAATGTAGTGGAAAATATGTAGATGGCATATATGAAGGGTTTAGGGCCAAAAAACTTATTTACCTCTACGTGTATATAATTTAGTAATGCTTTTTATATTCCGTTGGAAATTGTGATACTCAGATAAGTCATAGGATGTTGGGAAATGGATCATTTTACAGATATATCTGGGATTGAAGTCAAATAAAAGTTTCTCAATCGATTAAAAAGTTCCTCTAAACTCTCCTCCTGTAGAAAACGTGATGCCAGAGCCACAGTTATCTATGCCTGGACTTGGACCCAAGCCATAAACGGTGTATGTTTGTATTTTTTAAAAGTTATATTCTTACAGTTTCCTACTACATACACCAAGCCCTAGTTTGTATTGATTTGTCAAAGCTCTATGTTTTTATTAAATTAGGCAATAGAAGAATTATCTAGACCTATGAGTATTTTTTTTAAACCTTAAATATTAATATCTTAGAATCACTATTTTGTGAAATAGCACTTTATATCCCCAGGCCCTTGATATATTATCATTCCTAGGCTTTTAAACAACATTTGTTAACATATTTGTAAGAATTTATGCCAAAGGAACTTTGGTTTTGAGTAAAGAGTTCTTAAGCATTATTTATGATAAATTTACCAGTTATGTAAAATGAAGTTATGAGATCATCAACACGGATATAAACTTGGGCCGGGAATACCCGACAAAGATTCCTCGGGACAAGGAAGAGTTTAAAGGATATGTACCCAAATTAGCGTGAAAGGAGAGTAGGAAACCATTTAGAAAGAATCGCTCATTGTACTTCCGGCTGGGATCAGAACCCCCGTACCTCCAAACTCTTCGCTAACAGAAAACCATACTGGATGAGCCTGACATTTAGTACACATACCCACCGATTCTTATTATTGAAAACTATATCCAGTTTTATTTGTTGGTTGTGTTCCAGCCGGGAAGCGAGCAGTGGCCCCAGAGTCAGAAGGTGACGTCTCCCTCAAGAACCCCCTCAATCCCTTCCTCTCGATAAAACCCTTCCTGCCGAGTAAACCCACCTTCATCCCTCCTGTCGTGGACCCCAACTACTTCATAGGTCAGAAGACCGCCCTGCTGAACAACCTGTTCCCCGACAAACCAGCGGCTGTGGGCCCCGACATCTTCCTGGACAAGAAGACCGCGTTCCTCAACCAGCTGTTCAACCAGATCAGCGCTGCACCGGGGACAGCTGCCTCCAAGAGGGCTCTAGTCGCTCCTCCTACGACAAACCCCTTCGCCGATAAGAAGACGGAGTTCCTCAACCAACTATTCAACAGCCTCAACCTCCCCACCCCCACGAGCGACGACGCGGAAGTAGAGGATGAGGTCGTCACCACCAAGCCAACGATCGTTCCTCCAGGCTTCTGGTCCCCTTTTATCCCTCTTTCAGAAGGTGACGTAGCGGCGTCATCCCCTACCGTGAAACCTACGATAGTTCCTCCAAGCTTCTGGTCTCCGTTCATCCCCCTTTCAGCGCCTACCGCGAAGCCGACGATAGTTCCACCAGGGTTCTGGTCACCCTTTGCTTTACCCTCGCCTGTGAAACCTACCATCGTACCTCCCAGCTTCTGGTCACCCTTCGCCCCTTCCTCAGCGCTGAAACCCTCATTCGTGAGCCCCTTTGCCCCACCAAGCCTCACTGTCGACCCTTCTGTGTTCATCGACAAGAAGACCGCGTTCCTGAACAAGTTGTTTGAGAGTCTTAACGTGACCGCTACGCCTGCTCCGGTCGAGACAGACCCAGCGTTGATCTACTCACATAAGCTTTCGGAATTCTTGGATAAGCTTTTCGGTTCCTTAGCACCCCAGGGGACCAACGACACGTCATCAGCACAGAAACGAGAGGTGGAAAGCCCCAAAGAAGTAGCCGGACTCGATAGCGTCCTTGACGTCGTTGATGATGTAGAAGACGACCTCTCTCGCCGAAGTTCCTCCCCTGCCGTCGCCCTCGATACGACCCTCCTGGACGCCAAGGACAACATCGTGAGCACCATCATCTCGGAGATGGTAGGCATCAAGAACAGTATGCTGGACACGGTGGCCGATATTATCAAGAAACAGAAGGATCTGTCCGCGGAAGTGGCTGGGGGGTTTGGCCCGGGAAAGAAACCCTTCGCTTCGCCTTACGCCGCTATGTGGGCCCCAACCCCAAAACCTTCCAAACCCACGCCGGACCCTTTGGAACCTTTCAAACAGAAGATTGACCTGTTGAGCCAACAGTTCGATACCTTGTCCAAGGTGCAGCAAGATGTGACCGCTGCTGTGAACCGAGCTCAGGTGAGACGACCGGCTTTCATGAGATAGGGATAGGGCGTAATGAGGTAGACTGGCTAGAAATAGCTCAAGATAGGGATAGGGTGTAATGAGGTAGACTGGCTAGAAATAGCTCAAGATAGGGATAGGGCGCTATGAGATGAACTGGATATAACTAGCTCAAGATAGGAATAGGGCGCTATGAGATGAACTGGATATAACTAGCTCAAGATAGGGATAGGGCGCTATGAGATGAATTGGATATAACTAGCTCAAGATAGGGAGAGGGCGAAATGAGGTAGACTGGATATAAATACCTCGAGATAAAGCTCTATGGGAACTAAGTGCCCTTTCATACGAGAGGTATTTTATCGCGCGAATTATATCCAATTAAATACATTGGTTCAAATGGGAGCGCTCACACAGGGAGATAAATAATGCCACGGTGAAATTCCCGCGCCTCCGGTCTAGAACAGCCGCTTGTCAAGTCATAAGCACAACTGAACGTGGGAAACAAGCGGGATTTCTCCCTCTCGGCTGAAAGTAACGTCACAAATTGATCGCGTGAATAAAAGTTCACGCGACAAAAACATCGCGTGATCAAATATACCTCTCGTGTGAAAGGGCACTAAACTCTATAAACCGCCCTAAACAGCGACGTGTGTTTCGGCATGCCACCTACTTGTTTCGGCCACACCTGTAAATTCTCAAGTCAACCATAAACATATCTTAATTAGATTATTGATGATACAATGAAATTAAAATCTAAACAAAACAATGACAGTAATAGATTAAAATGTATCGGTTAAGTTTTCAGCTCATTAATTCCGAGGGGAAGGGGATGTATTGAATATTTAACCGAGTCTACACCAAATCCGACGTTACTGAGTCATTCAACCACTAAGCACTGTAGACGGCATGGGAATGTGAGAAAATAACTGGAATAGCTTATATTGCAAAAACGTAATTCATTTAAATACATGGATTTTTTTTTTTACAAATAAAAAGTAAATTTAAAAAAACTCAAAACGAAAATTTTTCCTAGAAATACTAAGGGTAAATTTTCCTCCTCGCATTACCACCTGCCCTGTAGGCCTATATATTTTGTTTGTATTCTCCCGCACAAAGTTATACCTGTGTTCACCCTGCAGGAAAGCACCACCTCCGTCCCGACGCCGGCGCCTCTCCACAGCGATGCTAGTCTCCTAGACCTGATCCTGAGCAAGTTGGACTCGTACAACAGCTCGACCCCCACGGGTAAGAAACCTGTCAGGACCAAGACCTCTCGGGGAGTACCCGAGGACGAGTCTTCTCGTCAGTTGAGGGACCTACTGAGTCGTAGTATCAAGATGGCGGTTCACCAGGGGTACCAATCCCTTCCTCCGGGCTCTGAGGAGATTCTGCAAGCCGGGGGAGGAGGGTCGCCAGACACTCAGGAGGGCGGAGGCCTTCGGTTACAGGTGAGACTCACTCATTTTAAACTTGAGCCGGGAGTAAAGCTACAGTCCAATTCACTAAATAAGGGCCTTGTCTGATAGCTAGAAACGTTACTAGATCTAGTTTCACGTATTCATACGTCAAGTCATGTTACCTGGCAACTAGAAAAGTTAGATCTTCTTTCACGTGTTCATACGTCAAATCATGTTATCTGCAGCTGTCACTGTTGATAGAATATTACTAACACATTTGAACTAATAATAGTTATATAGTAAAATATTATCAATGTTTACTACAAAAAGGCCCTTAATTTGAAAATTGGATTGTATAGTAAGTGTTTTAGTAGCAAAGGCCTATAAGAAAGCCCTTACAAACAAAATCCTGCTATATTTATACTGGCTTCATTTTAGGACAAAGTGTTACTGCTGAACGAATATCTCTTTTCCAGCTTCTTGTCAGTCTTAAAACTTCACTGAGGATAGCGGTTAATGAAGTCTCAGACCAACGAGTACTCATTTCAATTTATTAGTATTGTTGCTAACCCCCGTTTTTTATATGGAGCTAACTTTCAACCACTAACATTAATTGAAAGTCACTAGCATTTGGCACTATGAAAAGTTTTGGAGCTAGGGATAAAATACCTTCAAAAGAAATAAATATGTCCCTATTTTAACTTAATGGAATATAAATGGGTGTATATGTATTTTAAACACAGTACGATTTAGGTATACAATCATTTCAAGTATATGCTTTGGCTAGTAAATGGAATTATTAGTGTTTATCAGCTTGTTAGCTGCAGCTGGTTCTAACAGATGTTTCATTATGTTCTTTAACCTATTACATATTATAATTATCCAGAATTAATTAATAACCCACACCACTAATCTCTTTCAGATCAGTGTCCCGGCTTAACTCGGGTTGCAGACTTCAATCATGAACTGATCAGCTTTAATGTACAGCGCCTGATAGATAGATAGATAGATAGATAGATAGATAGATAGATAGATAGATAGATATATTAAACTACAGTCCGGTTAAGATATGAGTAGAAAGGAATTTTTTTACAGCAATAATAGTTATTAAAATAATTTTAATATATTTATACGTCAAGTCATTTGATCTGAAACTGTAACTATTCAATAACAATATAAATACCTATAAAATAATACTATATATATATATATATATATATATATATATATATTTGCGATCATCACTAAGCACAGCTTATTGTAATGATAGTATTATATATATATATATTCTTAAACTACCTTCATGCCAAAATCCTACTATAGCATTGAATCATGCTTACATATTTCGTTGTTCTTTAACTGTTCGATTATACACCACCAGAAATGTTTTGGAAATATACAAATTAATTGATGGTCATAAAACCCTCGGTTTGGTATTAGGACTATTATTTTCACATGAGGCTGTCAAGTTATGTATAGAGCAACATACAAAAATAAATGTGAGAGTGTGGATACAATTTATTTTTTTGCCGTAAAGCGTTTAATTCTTATCACTAGCTAGCTATAAGCCTAAATGTTTAAAGAAATAGCAAAGTAAAATATTTCGAGTTGGAAAAAGGACGAATAATAAATAATAAATCATGTGAAAAACTGATAGAAATATTTTAAAAACTGTGTGTTTATGTATATAATTTTAAAACAAAGTTTTCTAAATCATAGGTTCGTTTTCTATCAAATATGATTTTGTTTAGTTATATAATTCGTTAGTAGAATTACTTGCATTAACGTTTAATTTTCGAACCAAATAACAAAACATTTATAAAAGTGAAAATAGTTATTGAGAGAAATGTACATATTTGTTTGTTTGAAGCCATTAAATTTTGTGCTGGTCTAAACTGTGTTGGCTATTATTATACTTCACATGTGTTATAATATTTCGAAAACCTGTTTTATTTTTTGAAAATATTTTAAGCTTTACGATTGGTGTGAAAACCCTTCAGTTTTAAACTTCTGATTGTTTTAGATTTTAGCTTTAAAGAGAAGTGTTTATTAAATTCACCTTTCTCCATTTATATTCAGTTTAAAGACGTTAGAAAATTACTTCCTCAGTTAATTTTTCGTTTTACTTGCTATTTACATCCACTTAATCTTGAAAGATCGTTAATAAGTAAGTGGAGTAACCAGTTTATACCAACTTTTTCCCCTTAAAATTTTAGTTCTTATAAGCTGCGCCATAGTGGAACCAAGCAAGGTATACCCTCATTTTGGTTGGAAGAACAGTAGAGAAAATTCAAATATATTTCTTTGCGGCCAACAATGATAGAATTTTACTAAATTATGTGTCTTATTTCATAGAAATGGATAGTATCGATCAAAAGTGACAGCTGCAGATAACATGACTTGATGTATGGTTATATTAAAATTGTTTTAGTAATTTTAGTAACTAACTTATACGGTTATTCCTACCAAAATCATACTAAAGTATTGGAAGAACAGTAGAGGTTAGTTACTAAAGTTACTAAAATCATTTTAATATATTCATACATAAAATTATGTTATCTGCAGCTGTCACTTTTGATAGATATTATTAATACCTATAAAATAACACAAGTAGTATAAATAAATGTTGTCAATGTCGGCCGCAAAGAAATATGTTTTCATTTTTTCTACTGTTCTTCCAACCAAAATCAGGGTATATATACTGTCTTACCTTGAACGATTTACCTGTGGCCCCTATCTTATTAGCCACGCAACATCATAATGGAACCAAACAGACTTTTCTGTGTATTGTGCCATAGGCAGTAGTAACTTATATTTACACACTTGGGTAGGATAAATAAGGTAACTGTACCGAATATGCGTAGAGTGAGAGGGAGAAAAATTAATGGAAAACCACCCTCAGTAAGGACCCAACAGAGGTTTAAAACCCGAGTTTCCCGCCACCAGACAAGCTCATACGAAATCAACGCCTTGCGGGAGGGGACTGTACAATTTGAAATATGCCCGACTGTAGATGTTATGTTTATTTAATACTTCTAAAAACAAGGGCATCGTTTGATTGCTGCTTTTAAAATATATTCCAAAATCTGAGCTTCTAATGTTGAGGAGGGGTTTTGTTCGCTCCCTTGTTGCAGGGTTTAGGGGTTGTCAAACAGCCAGAAGGGTTGGAGGGGGTAAACAACCGTCACCACCACAACCACTACTGAGTCACAGACACAAATGCAACAACAACTTTAGCAAAGAAGCAACTGCTGTGTTGCAATTAAACAAAAGGTACATCAGTCCGATGCGGATAGAAGGTAATTTTATTGGCAGCTAGAAAAGTTATTAGAAGCATTTCATGTTATTCATACGTCAAATTATATTATTTGTGACTGTCATTTTTCTTAGATAATATCAATACATATAAAATAATAATAATAATAATAATAGAAATAATGATGTAAAATACTATCAACGTTGACCGCAAAAAAATACGTTTGTACTTTTTAAAAATTATTTCCTTTCGTACAAAATACAAGTGCAAGGACAAGAAACTGATGTAACTTTAGCGAGCAAAATATTAATGTGCATTTTATTGTCAGTCGATGGTTATTATTGTTTTAAATTTAATAAGTAGCTACTGATAATTAACTATACTAAAATGTCACAAAGATTGAACATAATTTCATCTGGTAAAACTTAAAAGAAGTATTGTTATGTTGAACAGTTTTTTTATATCGTTTTCTTAGTTGGTACACAGCAAGCAGTCTTTTTTCAGTCGTGGATTTGATTATAAGTCTATGCTTCACATGATCGCAAATAATAAAGTAGTTAGATAGTAGATAAACCGATTATAGATAGATAGAATTTAGTTTATTGTACAATTAAGTGACCATATTGAAAACTGTATATATATTTTTTCCATAGTAGACCTATAAGAAGATTTAAAAATGTAAAATCAGTACACATAAATAAAATATCTGTTGAAGTAAATGATTAACAGTAATTTGTGAAATGAGTTAAAAGTTATTTCACTCAAGAGTAAAGAATAGCCATATCAGCAAGTTGAAAATGTTGCCCAGATGAATGTGTGGATTGAACATCATGTTTTAAATGCCTTTTGGCCTTTGATCTCTTTTCTCAAATCCCCTCCCCCCTCCTCCTTTCCAACGAAATGTCTGGTGTGTGGAATCCTGCATCAAGTGCATTGCTATGATAATTAAAAGCAATGCTTTGTGTGCAAGGTTCCATACGGGAGGCAAACACTTCTCGTCTTACACGCAGACTGATAAGAGGTAAAAATACATATTTGTAGGTATGAGCCACACATTTAGTTATGTTTTATTTATGTATTTAAAACATTAGACAATATTTACAGAAGTTCTACACAGTCAATTTTTAATACTTTTTTTAAAAAGTTAAAGATTATACACTAAGGACATGGACAAGGTATACACCAGACCCCCAGGCTTCAGGTTAAAAGGCTGAACTCATTCGGAGAGCTTGAGTCCTTCAACACGGGGATCACTACACAGTCCCAAGTGACAACATCGCTATCAAAAAGGCCTTTTAAAAAAGTTAACTTTAAAGATGGTGTTTGCTAGAGATCAGAAAAAAAATTGCCTCCTAGTGTCAATAAACCGGCTTTCACAAAGCTAGGTTCAGGTAGCAGCCCCCCCTCCTATAAACCAACCCAACAAGCCTAATCAGACTGCAAATTACAAAGAAAATTTAGAATACAATGATCCTTTTTTATTGTTCAAACAATGGCGTCGTGTCAAGGCAAGCAAGGCAAGAGCTGCTTGCCTTTACTTGAAGATAAGTAATTATATTAGTTAATGTTTGAAAAATATTCTTCAAGCACCAATGTGCTTTAAAGTAATTTTCCCACACATGCCAGTGATCGTAACATGCATGCAAGACATGCACTAGTCGATTATATAGTGCTTGAAAGTCTATATTTTTCCGTCTTTCATTTCATAGCTATACCTCAGTTTTAGCTTCTGTGGTGCTGACTGACAATTCACAGCTGACTTCTGACGGCTTTGAAAAAGCTACTAGACCAAATTATGTATCCCTACGTGGAACCATATGATCTGCAAGAAACATGTCTTTAGCAGCTGTCACTTCTGACAGTCAAAATTTAGGTATA
The DNA here is from genome assembly GCA_902155825.1 of Timema genevievae. NCBI lineage: Eukaryota > Metazoa > Arthropoda > Insecta > Phasmatodea > Timematidae > Timema > Timema genevievae. The sequence goes on from CABFWO010001610.1 coordinate 90,799, forward strand.
TACCTAACTGTTGACTGTCAGAAGTCAGCTGTGAGCTGTCAGTCAGCACCACAGAAGCTAAAACTGAGGTATA
>CABFWO010001610.1:92811-145441 GCA_902155825.1 Timema genevievae
CAGTGTTGTTGTTTCTTTCTGGTCTGCTCCCGAGAAGTTTAGTTATGATGGCGTTCTCCAAAATGTCTTGGTTGAGCTCAGATGGTAGTACTGAAGAATAGAAGATGCTGCTGTTAGCAGTTGTTTGGGAAGATGAAGAAAATTTAGGTTTTACTTGTTCAATTAACGCTTCCATTTTAATATAAATTATTTACTAAATATAGAACCTAAATAGAATATTACTTAAATACACGTGAAACAAACTGAAAACAAAATTTCAACACTTCTTTGGTTATCTTCACCAAACCAGCACTGCGTCTGTTCAACACGGAGCCCAAGCTGCAACGTAAGGGCTCAAGATGGAAATGGTAAAAATTGCCCGGCCATCAATCGGAAAAAACATAGCGTGGCGTAGCAAGCCATAAAGGCATAGCTTAGCGTAGCTTTCTGTGTGAACCAACACATTAAAATATATAATCCGCTATTTTTCTGAACAGTTTGCCAAAGGCTGAGTAGGTATCTAGTCTTTCCTTGTCTATGAACAAGGATGAGCAACCAAAAATTTCAAAATTTTAAAAATATTAAAATGGTAAAATGCAATTTCCGATATGATAAATTTCAGATCCAGCGAATAGGATAGATGTCTAGCATGTTCTGATTGAATGAATTAATTAAAAAAAACACTAGTAAACTGTTCGTTATAGAATTGAATTTTGGCATTGCTCTTTTATCTTTGATCTTACTTTGAAAAGCGTTTGCTATGCAAATATCACTAATTATTTTATTGTTTTAATGCTTGAGTTTAAATTATTATTAATATATATATCATAAAGACCAATCGAACAAAAGGTGGATTAGAAATTACTTTATTTATATATTTATGGTTGACGGGCTGAAACTATGTTTTATTGATATTACGTTTCATTGTTGTAAAATAGCAATGTGTATTATGCAGAAACTCGAATGTGTAAGGGCTCATTCACATTAAATAAAATATATCTTATTTATTTTTTATCACCTTGTCTTACCAACTATTCGGGTTGTTATACACATATGTACTAACTACTATCAGGTGTTAAGGAAGAAGAAGGTTAAATTTAGAGGAAGAGTACCCGAAATTGGGTGGAGGGAGAGTGGAGAACCACCCTTAGTTTCCCCTAGAGAGATTCAAACCCAAATCTCCTCGTCCATCGGGAGTCAAATCTATTACTTAGGGTGACGAGCTGGATCATTTGACCATCGAGGCGGGTCTATATTAACTTTAAAAAATATCAATCGTGGATCCAAACTTGCTAGTTTTGTGAATGAGTCAGCGAACAACTGTCCCTCATAGTTACCAAAGGTACAGTGTTCACATCCTGTGGGAGCTCCTGTATCGTCTCACATTGTCTCTCATCCTCAGACCCTTGACCAAGACACAGGTCCTAAGCGCAGGGAGTAGGGGGTCCATGCACCCACATCTAAAAAAGTCGAGGGAATCGGGGGGTCCTGGCACCCTCACCTCAAGAAATATCAAGAGAATGGGTGTGGGGGTCATCCCCCACCTCACCTCAGAAATGTCAGGGGCAGTAGAGGGGGTTATGCCCCTCGCCTCAAGAAATGTCAGTGGCAGTGGAGGGGGAGCCTTGTTCCCCTCGTCTCAAGACATATCAATGGCAGGGGGGGCTTGTGTCCCTCACCTCAAAAAATGTCAGTGGCAGTGGGGGCGGGGCTTGTTCCCCTCACCTCAAGAAATGTCAGTGGCAGTGGGGGGCTTTGTGCCCCTCACCTCAAGAAATGTCAGTGGAAGTGTGGGGGGCTTATTCTCNGTCAGTGGCAGTGGGGGGCGGGGCTTGTTCCCCTCACCTCAAGAAATGTCAGTGGCAGTGGGGGGCTTTTTGCTCCTCACCTCAAGAAATGTCAGTGGAAGTGGGGGGGCTTATTCTCCTCACCTCAAGAAATGTCAGTGGCAGTGGGGGGCGGGGCTTGTTCCCCTCACCTCAAGAAATGTCAGTGGCAGTGGGGGGCTTTTTGCTCCTCACCTCAAGAAATGTCAGTGGAAGTGGGGGGGCTTATTCTCCTCACCTCAAGAAATGTCAGTGGCAGTGGGGGGGTTTGTACCCCTCACCTCAAAAAATGTCAGAGGTCAGGGTGTCATACAACGCCACATAAAAAAAATATTGGGGAGTTGGAGTCGAGAGATTAGGAGTGTTATGTCGACCTCTTCAAGAAAAGTTGGTAGAGTAGAGGGGTCATGCCCCGTCTCAACAAATGTCAACCATTACATTTAATTCAAACTAAAATGTGCCTTTTAAAGACCTAAAAAGAAAAATGTAAATATGCTAATATTATAATTTATAGTTAGATGAAAGGTATCACTAAAATCTAGTATGTTTAAGGCTTGTATCTAGAGTTTTAATCACTTCAGCGGATATGTTTAGTTTAATTTAGGTAATCTCAACAGTTCATGAATATCTTGCAAGAGCATCGCAAAATTTAATGAGAAATATTTCTCTTCATTTAAAAAGTGTCTATATAAATGCTGTTATTCTAATAACAAATATTCAATAACTGTTTTGATAATCATTTTTAGAAAATTAAATTGAACTTATCCACTGGGACAAAATTTAAATTATTTTGTCCAAAAATAAAATTTGTGAAAAAACTTGCAAAAAAATACTGCCTTTAACTCACATTTCTTTGTTTCACCTTATTAAAAATCCCGTCACACAAAAAAAAGTCGCAAGTACCATATTAATTTTGTATTTATGCAATGTGAAGGTATCATAATTCCTTCCTCTTCGTTTATTGAATATTAAAAATTTGTTTTTAGAATTAATTTATCAACACGTGTTTATATTACACTTCCTTATCTTGTTGTTGTTAAAATCATATTCCTGCTAAATGTTGTTGTTACTGAAAATGGTTTTCATTAAAACGTATGTTTACAAACTAAATTAAATTAAATATGTATAGCAGTAATCTGGTAGGAAGACAGTTTAGAAATTCAATATTTATAACGTTTTACTACATTATTTTTGCTATACTATTTTTATTGATAATTTCTATCAAAGGTTATGTATGAATATCACGATGACATTACGTATGAATACATTACAGTAGTTTTGGTGACTGTCACCTCGTGTTCTTCCTGCCAGGATCCTGCAATAGCTTGCTAAGTATCCTTGGAGTTGGAAACTTGAGAGGTTGCTATAACCATAGATTAAGAATACTTGGTCTATGGTGTAACTGATAGTTAAAGAGTCGAGTTGAAAATGCTAATACTACAGAAATCTTATTTCAAGCAGTGCGGCTTCAAGTGTTCTTGGGACAAGTGGTCATGAGTTCGACACTACCATGAGACTCTCTTTAGTGCTTATCGCCGTCATAACAGCAATTAGTGCCATGAACTGGCGTGAGTACACGGTTATTAAACACATGGTGAAAAGAATGTTTTTATCATGCTACAACATAGCATACATAGGGGAATAAACACATGCTGCTTTCTTGCTATCTTACAGGTAGAAAAAGTATTGTGATTGTAAACAAATTAATCGAACTCTAGATTTTGATGAATTTAGACGTTTCATGACGCCTCAAATCCGAAAAAGTTGTTTTTGAATTTCCGTCTGTCTGTATGTCTCTCGGACTAGAGCCTAAACTATTTTACCGATCGGGCTAAAACTTGGTATCTAGGGTTTTCATAAGGTTGTCCCGAGGGATTTTTGGAATTGGATATCTAACCCTAAAATTAAGGGTAGTCCACTGAAGGGTGAAAAGAAAAAATATATATTTTCTCAAAATCTGCTCTAACGATTTTGATTTAATTTACCCTAATTTTTTCAGAAAAATGACTTTAAGGGTTCCGGTCTGATGCGTAAATTCTCATTTTTTATCACATCTCTGAAACTATTTGAGATATGAAATTATTTGTCATTGCAAATAATTATATGTATTTATAATAAAAATCTTTTAATTGAAACATATTTTATAAAAGCAATAATTTTCAACCTAAACGCATATATTATATATATTAACTTTTTGAACACTGAAGGTCAAGTATTAAGAGCGTAAAAAAAATCTAACCCGAGATGTTGATGGATGTCGACGTTTCATGACCCCAAACCCAAAAAAGTTGTTTTTGAAATGCCGTCTGTGTGCCTAATCCTAAAATTAAGAGTAATTTAATAAAGGGTGAAAAGATAAAAAATCAATTTTCTCAAAATCGGCTCTAAAGATTTTGATTAAAATTCTTATCTATGGCTTGATTAAGATTATAAACAAAATGGCTATTTTCATTTTCCCATGAAAATGACTTTTAGGGCACTTTACAGAAGCGGAAATTTCCTTATCTACGCAATTATTAAAGATACTAAATAACTTATCATTGGGAAATTGTAGTACTATTAAAAATATAAAACATTTATTTGAAATATATCTTTATAAAACCAATACTTTCGGAGATATTGGCAGATATATTAATACAATTTTGTGAGCTATAGTTGTACAGAGATACTACTTAAGCTTTAACGCAATAATTCTATAATTCCATATAGTAAGTAGATAAATAAGTCTCTCAAAAAGTTTATGTTCTTTTTTCTTTAACTTTTTAACATGTACAGCAATGATCTATCTCTATCATTTTAGACTCAATAGTCAATATTTACCTTTTTTATTGGTCTAAATTTATAAATGAGGAATTTAATAAAAATGCGATGACCATAAGATGTGCAAACCCTAATAAATGCCAAACATTTTTAACCGGAAGTCGAAATTTTAATATGAAATATTGACCCTTGTGGACCTAATATCCATCTTTTTTTTTGTACAAATATAATAGTGAGGACTTTATAATTCTTTTTTTAAAAGAAAATCATAAATTTAAATCCGTGAGTCAACAAATGTTTAACGTAAGTATAACGCAATTTTTGCTCGGGTTTACTAGTGCATATTATTTTGTTTCACATTATATTACGAGTTTTGAGTAAATATCTCCATTTTTAAACAATGGAGTGAGAAAGTCCGCGCGGAGTTCCGTACCATTTATTTTTATCATCATGGGGTAGTATTTATTTTATTGGATCAAAGAGATCGTTTAAAGGATGTTTATTTTAAAACTTACTTAACCTAGCACACCACAAGTATTACACTTAGCCCTGCTCCCATCGAATGTAATAACTAGGTCAGGGTGGTTCAACGTTCAAGGGCCAAGTCTGATTATCAGTTAGCACCTCAGGACGAAGATATATTTAGTAGTTCCGTCAACTTAATATAGGCCTACAAATAACACTTAATAAACAATTATTTTCAATACTTATATATCACTTGGTATTTTTGGTTGGTAGAACCTTTCAAATTTTATTGATAAAAAGTAAAGTTTTTTAATCTTTCAAAAGTATATGATGAAATATGTACACACACTCTCTTTCACAAAACAACTTAGCATGTTAGATAGCTCAGTGGTTAGAGCATTGGCATACTAAGCCAAAGGTCCCGGGTTCAATTCCCGTGTCCAGGTGTCATTTTTCAATTTTCAGAATATGATATCTAGATGGAGTAATCCTCACTAAAAGCATAAATGCAGGTTAAAATAGTAAAATAAATGCATGGTATAATGTAATCATAACCTTTTAAAATAAATATTTTTATTATAATCATTAGCTATTTCACATCTTCCATCGGGGGTTTCCCTTTAATTTTCCTCTAGGATACTGTGAGGGCCACATTTTCAGTGAGCGTAGGACACCTGATGGACCCAATGGTCTTAGACATCGATCTAGTGTTGGACTGGATCGCAAGTGATGTCATGGTTTGAAAACCAGCCGGCTGCACTGAGGGTGGTGTTCGTACTTCTAAATTCTCCATTCCTCAGCCCTAAATCATTGGTGTAAAAACGCGGGTTGTCCAGACATGGAGTGAGACAAGAGGATTGTCTGGACAAGGAGTGAGAAAGAAGATTGTCCGAACGGGGAATGAGACAGACAAAATATAAGGATTGATAAAGATAAACTTTTCACAAATATTACATTTTTTAAGTGGATTTTGACACTGCTTGGAGTCGAATTAGGGTCAATGAAGCAAATACGATGTTAAGACCGCAACCAATACTATTTTCGGAGACGTGGCAGTAGGCCTAAAGTCATTTGGCCTAAAAGTCAGTTGGCCTAAAAATCATTTAGCCCAAAAGTCATTTGGCCTAAAAGTCAGTTAGCCTAAAAGTCAGTTAGCCTAAAAGTAATTTGGCCTAAAAGTCATTTGGCCTAAAAGTCATTTAGCCTAAAAGTCAGTTGGCCTAAAGTCAGTTGGCCTAAAGTGAATTCTGAATAGAAAAACCAGTTGTTCTTTATGGGTGTGAGACGTGGTATCTTACCTTACATCACAAAAAAAGTAGAGTGTTCGAAAACAAGATGCTTAGTAAGATATATAGTCCAAAAAGGGCCAAGGATACTGGGGGGTGGGTTCTATACTCTGTACTCAGCACAAGACATCAGGATTATCAACTCTTGTAGATTATCGTGGGCAGGAAATGCAGCGCGAATGGGATATTCTAGAACCTTGTTCAGGATAGTGACTAGCAAACCCAGTGGGAAGTGACCATCAGGAAGACCTAGATACAGATGGGAGGGTAACATTAAAATGGGCCTTAAAAAGATAGTGTGTAATGAGGATTGAGGGGGACTGGATAGAACTAGCTCAAGATAGGAATAGGTGGCGTATTTTTGTAAGTGCAGCAATTAACTTTAGAGTTCCTGATGCCATAGAGTAATTAAGTAAAAAAATCTTATATTTTATATAGCTAACAAATTTCTTTCAGTGTTTATAATTAATGTAAGAATTCAATCGGGGAAAAGAATAATGTAGAGTGTAGATAAATGATCTAGTTCAGCTTTATCTAAGGTTAATTCCAGCGGTGTCTCATGGTGTTTGTTTTCCAGCTGTAAAGCAATGCCCCATGTACTTGAGAGCAGACAGCAAGGAGAGGTGTATTGACAACAGATACTGCTGGGAGAAGGACCAAGAGTGCTGCAGGTATTCCAAAATGTACATCTGCCACAAGCCCAACCCCGACCCACCCAAACACAAGCTTCGCCTGCCTCAAGAAACCAAGGGTGACTTCGCTTAGCGTCGAGTAACTTAGCGTAGGGGCTGAATAGTTGGTGGCTAGTCCTTCACATGGACATGATAGGTTTGAAGTTATAATATGTCATTAAATAAATATGATATAACTGTAGAAAATTAAGCACAAATAAAAGTAAAAACACTAATGTATTATATATATATGCCGCATGGCTTCTTCCTCAGAAAGTAGTTTACAGAACAGAAAATTGGCTAATATTATTACTATTATGTGTTCTGTCTTTTGACTAGTCCAAATTGAATCCTCCAGAATATGTAGACATCCTGGACAGGCAAAAAGGATGCATTAAATTTTTTTTAGGTGATTGCAAAACCTTACAAAATGTTTACAATTATTACACCAAAATAAGATGTAAAAATTATCTAACTCATCATCATCATCATCATCAACTGTTTCCAGCCTGTGGCCGGGTCAGTTTATTAAAATGCCTCCATCTTCCTCCATCCTTCCATCATTCTTCTTCCTTTAATTTCTTCCATTCTTCTCCTCTCACTTGAACACTTTCTGTTATCTGCTCCTCCCATCTCTTTAGTAGCCTTCCCTGCGGTCGTTTTCCTGTATACTTCATTGCCAACATTCTCTTTGGCATTCTTTCTCTTTCCAGCTTCATTAAATGCCCACACCAACTCAGTCTTGCTTCCTCCACTATCTCATGTACTCTCTGCACCCCCACTCTTTCCTTGATAACTTCATTCCTTATCTTGTTTCTCCTCGTGACAGCTAACATGCTCCTCATAAACATCATCCCCATGGCCTCCACTTTTCTAATCTCTCTTACATTCATTGTCCATGTTTCTGCTGCATTTTGTGACAATAGGTACAAAGTATGTCCTGTATAACACTTCCTCACACTTCAAGGGCATTTCTCTTCTCTATAGCAGGTTTCTTACACACCTGTAGAACACCTTTCCCTGCTGTCCTCTTATCATTAAATCCTCTCTACTTCCACCTTCTCCTCAACCACGCTTCCAAGATATTTTAGGTTCTGTAATTTTCTCAGCTCTACTCCATCCAACCTTATAGCTTTATTAGGCCTTATCCTCTTCCTTGTCATTACCATCACTTCACACTTTGCCATGCTAAATTTCATTCCACACTCTTTAACCACCTCATTCTATTCTTGTAGTTGTTCCTGTACTTCCGCTTACTTCTATCCAAGCCATCAAGTCATCAGCAAACAACTTGGCTTTTATTATTTGCTCCCCGAGTTTTCCTGCCACTTTTTTCATGATCACTTCCATTACCATTACAAATAGTAATGGTGAAAGGGCCCTCCCCTGCTTCACTCCATTTTTTATTTGGAACCACTCTGTCCTCCCACTCTCCGTCTCAACACAAATCCTGTTATCCTCATACATGCTTTTCACTCTCATTACCACTCCTCTTTCCACTTCTGCCTCCTCCATCGCTTTCCAAACTTTATTTCTCTCCACGCTATCATATACCTTCTCCATATCCATAGGGGGATAACGATGATGTGCCACTGTATAAAAATATACGAGAAGATACTGTTTCTTGAAAATAGGTTTATAACTCCCTTTTTTCCAGTCTCTTGGTACCTTGTTCTCCTTCCAAATCACTCTCAGCACCCTGTATAACGATTGTATACCTACTTCACCAGCTGCTCTTGTCATTTCCACAGTCAGTTCCTCCACACTTGGTACTTTTACTTGTTTCATCCTCTTTAATGCGTCCTCCACCTCTTTCCATGTGGGACATCTTTTCTCCTCTTCTGCTATTTCTTCCTGCTCCTCTGTTTCACTCTCATTCCTTTCCTCTTCCGGATTGAATATATTCTCAAAATATCTCATTCATGGTTCCTTTTCATCCTGTCTTCAATGTTCTTCATCTATCATTCTAATGTCTTGTCTTTTATCTCTCCTCCTGTTTCTTACTTGGCTATATAACACCTTCTTACTTCCTTTCACGTCCCGTTTCCAGCATTTCTATTTTTTCATCCAATCCTTCCTGGCTTCCCGTATAACTTGCTTTGCTCTTTTCTTCTTCTCCTTATATTCTTCCTACATTTCCTCTTTCCTAATCTTAAAACTTCTTTTGAATGCTTTATTCTTCTCTTCCACTGCTTTCTTCAATCTGTCCTTCCACTTGCTCTTATTTCATGTCCTCCCACATACCTCCACTGAAGCTTCCACCAAACTGTTCTTAAACCTTTCCCACTCAGCCTCTGCAAATTTCATCCTTAGGTATTAAGCCACTTGCCTTTCTTAAGTACAGCTCTCTTTATTGTTCATTTTTTAGCCTCCACACCCTTATTCTTCTTTCTTACCTTAGTACTTTTCTCTTAACATTCCCATCCCTTTGTGTCTGCCATCAACACCCTGTGGTCACTGTCTAAGGACACACTTGGTATTACCTTGATGTTTAAGGTCTGTCTTTTCATTTCTTCATTCATGATAAAGTAGTCTATCACTGACTTTTGATCCCCATCCCAACTGTATCTAGTGATCTTTCCCTCTCATACCAGCTGTTTGCCACTTTCATTTTATTTCTTGCACATAGCTCCAACAGCCTTCTGCCCTTCTCGTTTCTATCTCTCCATCCTTCCCTTCCCAACACCTCCTAAAACCCTCCTCTCTCCAACTAAATAATAAAAACTTATGACTGGGAGAGTGAGGTTCCAATCCCTGTCGGGTGTACTGATTTTTTTTCTTTCCTAAAATGGGTTTTCCCTCTTTCCATGCCAATTCAAGCACACTTCCTATAAATTCGACCTTTCTCATACCTAACTAATTAGCGTAATTATTACATCTGTATACAACCCGGACAGATAGTAAACCACAATAATAAAAAAATCAATAAAAAAATATTCACAATCTTTGGTGTGTTATAAAGAGGCACATAATTACATACTACATAGTATTTACACTAATATAGTGCAAAGAAATATAAATTATTTTAATTAGAGATTATTTATAATCTATACAAATGGGCCTAATTAATAGAACCCCGTAAAAATTGTTTTGTTTTTAGTTAAAATTTTGTTTTTTAAATCTCACTTTTTGGTGTTATTTCGTGTTTATTCTAAATTACATGTTATCTAAGGGGTTTAAGTATTATTTACATATTGAGACAATGTATATTAAATTAAAATTTAATATTGAAACCCTATATATTTGCTTTAAAATTCTTCGTTAAGTTTGGCTGCATATTTCACAATTTTGTAGCCTAAAGTTAGCTTGCACTACAACAAAATACTAATCAAATTACAGCAGGATAGAATTTCTGCTTAATTTCTTAATTTCATGATTATTTAAAGATTTTTTTTGTAAAAGTGGTGTTATTATTATTAAGCACCGCGTCTTACTACACGTTCGGGTTATACACTTAGGTACTAATTACACTAATGGATTTGAAATTGGGAAGGTTGAATTTAGAGGAAGTCAACCCACATTTGCGTGGATGGAGAGTGGAAAACCATATAGGAAAAACCACCCCCAGTTCACCTGACCGAGATTTGAACCTCGGTCTCCCCGTCCTCGGTGGTCTAGCTCAACACAACTGGCGCGTTAGCCAACTACGCCACTGAGGGGGGGTAAAAAGTGGTGTTATTTCGTTTTATAGGAGGATTTCGTGTAACAAAATAATTTCGTTTTATTTTGCTTTTCAAAAACATTGTAAGTCATGTCTAAAAACTATCAACGAAATAAGTACTTGATTCCATCTTTGTATATCACTTTTCGCTTTATCGCACCTCAGCATTTTAACAGGGCTCTACCAATTAATGATTGTGATATAAAATATTAGTTTTATACTTTAGGTACAATCTAATGGTGTGCAAAGTCAATTTTTCTCAATTCAAAGCAAACCTGAATCAAATGTATGACATTTTCTCAAAGCTGAATCAAAGTTACAATAGGTTTCATTAATTGTTTTATGCCAGAAAAAAAATATTATGTTGCTAATTTATATGACTCACTACACTCAAATAATTTACATAAATGTTACAGTGACCAATCATAATATTTAATTCTAAGATGGTAATTTCAGTTACTATCGTAACATGTAATTTAACTATTTAAGATGTTGCAATTGAACCTTAATGAGTATTTTAACTGTCAACATTTTTACTGGCAGAACTTCGTAATTGTTGAAGCCTGGATTTGTTTTATTTTCGGAGTGAGGTTGAAGCTGATATTTTTATCAAAGCAAAGTCGACGTTACCAATCCTCCGCACATCCCTAATACAGTTGATAAATAGTTTCACAACATGTTGGTAAACCTGGCAGTATGAGAATCAGTAACTAACAAACACTATTTACAATATGGAGCTTTTCATTCAAGCCCCACTATGAATCGTCTAAACAACAACAAAAGTGTAATAATGGCATTGTTTCAAACGTTGATACACAATACATTTATTTATATAAACACTAAATAAAAATACAACCAACTACATTTATTATTTCAGCAATATCAATTACAAAGACACCAAATGAATTTGATCAAACATCAAAACATAACTCTGCAGATATTTTCAAACATAACAATTATTTTTTCAACACCTTTAGAATTAGTAGTAGGCCCAGCTAATGGGTTTTCAATAATGCCAAATTATATCCGATTATTGTTTTATGCAATATTTTCTAGGTTTTAAGTATCTTGAACATGTCTTAAAGAGTGATCCAGCCAAATAATACATATTTAAACATTCTAGGCTTCAAGTTATAGCGATTTTAATAATTCTGTTCCTAAATTGGCCCCTTCAATGGCACATCTGGTGGATGAGCTAGAACCCCCATAACCCAAGACCAAATATAATTTTAGTAAAAGTGTAGTTGACCTCAGTGGTCTTGGGGTAAAGTGCTCGGCCTCAAGACTAGATATTCGTGGGTTCAAGCTCAACCGAGGTCAATTAATATTTATCGGGTGATAAAAATCAGTAGTACAACTTCTCTCGGAGGGGATGTAAAGCCGTCAGTCCCATGTTGATTGTGGCATGTAAAAGATCCCTGTAAGATATGTGAAAATAACTTTCCTGGCAAAATCAGTAAGTCCTTTCGCTCTCGCTCATAGAAATTCTCGTGTGATGATACAATCAGTCAGTTCAGAAAGTGCACGTTAAATACTTCAGATAAATAAGAGTGTACATCGGGTAAAGTATATAAAATAGTGTAAAACATATAATGTAAAACAATAATAAAGAGCAGTGTTTCCCAAGCTTTCGGAGGCATGGTCCAACCAAAGTAATCCTTCCACCCCTTCATAAAAGGAGAGAAATACCTGTTATCTTGTAAGCTATAAACAGCCAAATTTGAATAAAGCAACAGTGAAGCTAAACAAAAACGTGACAGATGAGAATAAAGAAGGGATGTGCAAAAACCAGTTAACCTCTGAAAGAACAAAACTGTAAATTATGTTTATTAAAGTAAATAAATAATTTATAGTGTGCCGTGCTCCTTTTGATACATGGGCTAACGCTTGCTTTGGACTACTTCTATCCAGTCCACCTCATTACACCCTATCCCTATTTTGCTAGTTCTATCAAGTCCACCCCATTACACCCTATTCCTATCTTGAGCTAGTTCTATCCAGTCCACATCATTACACCCTATCCCCATCTTGAGCTAGTTCTATCCAGTCCACCTCATTACACCCTATCCCCACCTTGAACTAGTTCTATCCAGTCCACCTCATTAATATCTCTTTCAGGTCCAGTTTAATGTTATCCTTTCATCTGAATCTAGGTCTTCCCAATGGTCTCTTCCCATTGGGTTCACCAGTCAATACCCCAAACAAGGTTCTAGAATCTCCCATTCACGCTGTATGCCTTGCCTACTGTAATCTATGAGACTTGATTATACTAGCAATGTCTTGAGAAGAGTAGAGGCTATGCAACTCATCATTATGTAATCTCCTCCACTTCTCAGTAAAATTAGAAATAACAAATTCTCAGTTTGGTTTGTAAATTTCTATACAAGATTGAGACTTTTCCTCTTGTCTATATCGAGATATTTTCGAGTCTTGCACATACCTAGAGTAAAAGTTTCAAAATCTGCATTAATTTTTTCATCAGACTATTAATATTATAAAAATAACTAATAAAACTAGGTGGTAAATTGTGTACTTCCTGAAATTCTTTGCTTACCCTGGGGTTACACATACCACTATCTTAGAAACAATGATAAAAAGTGCTCGAATGCGTTGGCTAAATTATGAATCTGCTTTAGTACATAATATTTAAAAGGTGAACAGTTGTACACATTAAAACTGTCATTAATATATCCAATTTTAGGCTGAAAGAGTAGAAATAATAGCCTTGATATGATATATAGTATGGCCCTCCCGAAATAAGCTTCTGGAAGTGCCAGAACATCCTTTAGAATACATCCAACTCCTGATTCCAAGCAATAAAACCAGTCTTACATCCCTGTGAGTTGTATGGTGGAGCTGGTCCCACATGTTGCCACGTCCTCCCGGATTATAACGGTGTGGATTTGCCTCTAAACGCAGTACTGAGACCTCCATCAAGCTTGGAGTTGATGTTTACAACAGACCACCTGTTGTTGCTTAATTTACCTCATAAGAATGAGCACAAGAATGAAATTCGTGGGGTGGGAGGATGGACTGTTTGATTAGGATTGTGCAAAGTCCACTTTATCAATTAAAAACAAATTAGAATCGAAGTTTGAATATTTAAACAAAGTTTTAATTTTGGATTAAAAAAATACTATAGTTTGCATCACATGGTAATAAAATTTACAAAACGTGATATTTAAAAAAGTAGTTAGCATATATGATCTCTTATGATAAATTAAGTTATCAAAAAATTAAATTTAATTACTATGGATTTTTTTATGCAAACAATTATTTGTGATGGAAATAAAAGAAATAAATTAACATAAATGTGTGCATTAACTTTTTTTTTTCCTTCCAAGCTTTGTAATTGTCGAATCTGTAATCTTACTTTCGAATCAAAGTCAAAGTGAAGTTGAAGTTTTTGAAACTTCACACACCCCTACTATTTATAACAGACCTGTAATAATTTTGAGTTTATATTTATAAAAATGAGGTTATTTGGAATAGAGCCCTAAAATGAATCGTTTTGTGTTAAGGAGGACAGCAAGCAAACTTACCTTAGTGACTGTTTGGACAAAATACTAGTAAGCACACAAAAAACACAACTTTCTCTGAATGTGTTTTAAGTTTATTAGTGTTTATTTCCACCATCATTCAGATAATTTTTCTGGCTACCCCCTCTATTTATAACAGTAATACCAATTTCTCAACTGGCCTGTAAGCTACAGTTCAATTTTTATAGAAATATCCGACAGCTAGAAAAGTTAATAGATCTACTTTCACGTCAAGTCATGTGAGCTGCAGCTGTCACTTTTTATAGATATAGATAAATTTGTCAGGCAAAAGATCTTACATGAAAGGTGAGTGAACGTAAAGCTATATTAATAAAATGAATTGTTTGTCTGTTTATCATGAGTATTGCGTGACATCTACCACACCCAGATGTCTGGAATTTTAAAATTAATAGCTCCTGTGCACAAACATATCCATCTCAAAGCTGAGGTCAGAAGAAATAAAACAAAGATAATTTTTTCTGTCGTCTAAAGCAAAGAAAAGCATTACCTGGGGTAACCAACCACACAATTAATTGCGCGGTTACCTGTCCAACACCGGGTATGTCTGTTTGTCACAAATATTGTTCAAACCATTTATATGGTCAGTTAAAAATTGATATAAATTAATTTGTAAAATATATCAATGTACAATAATACCAGCTAGTGTATTATCTATCACAATGTCTAGTCTCACCAAGCTACAAGGGAAATCCAATCCCTGCATTCATTTAAACATGATCTACATATATCTACTAATACTGTATCCACTATCAGCTGAACTCCTTATCGAGATGTAAAAGGAGTTTATTGACTTGTTGCGTGATTCTTATCACGAGGAGGTACCCTAGAAGTACGCTCGGCAGAGACACAAACAAGCCGAGTCCTTCGAACATCAGCTTGGGGGCAAACACCTTCCACGTCATGAGGTGTCTGCAGTGCATCGCTCCAGCCAGCATGCAGGCCAGCATCTGAGACAAACACACAGATTTAAAGATGGCATACTTTGTAGTTCATGATAGGCCTTATCTATGTACTCTGTGTCCTCTTATACACACTTCGTAAGCAGGGCTGCGGGGTCAAAGTCAAAGTCATGGAGTTAGAAGCAACTTTGGGTGGAATCAAAGTTGGAGTCGGTAAAAATGTACCGATTCCTGCTACAAAATAAAAAGTTAGAATATTATAACAATATTTTATACCTTTTTTATTATTTAGGATCATAATTTGTAATGTGGATTGACAAATTTATTTAAATATAAATTCACAATGTCAATTAAGCATCCCATGAAGTAATCTGTATCGGAGCATTTTACTATGGTAAATTTGTTATTACTAATTAATATACTTAAGCCATTTATAAAGGATTCGGAGTTAGTAAGTAGAAAATTTGAGGAGTTTGAGTCGAAGACTTGGCATACCAGCCCCAAAACCCTGTCCCTGTCCTTAATCAGGTGATATCCTGTAAACCAATTGGAGAGTATAATATGAGAAGGTCTGATGTTTTACTAAACTTTTCTTTTCTTGTTTTTATTTCATCGTGTTGACACATGATGAACACAGAGTTGCACTCTAATACTATGATAAGCATAGCCTGGATAGCTATGAATGTCTTAGCTAAGCCAGTAAGGGTGTGCAAAGTCCCCTTTTTCTATTCAGAGCAAACTCAAATCAAATATATGAAATATTCTCGAAGCCGAATCGATGTTCGAATATTTTCTTTTAGTTGTTTTATGCTTGAAAACTTATTATATTTTGGCTATTTATTTAACTTTATGTACTAAAATTACTTAGAAAATATTTTATTGAACAAATGTTTGTAATATTTTGTGTTAGTGTAATAAATCAAGTTATTATCACAACATACAATTCAATTACTTCAGATTTTTTCCATATAAATATTAATTTGTAAACATCTCAAAATGGCTACAAATGAACATAAATTGAGTATTTTAGATGTCAATATTTTTATTGGCAAGACTGGAATTTGTTCCAAAGAAAAGTCAAAGCTAATGTTTGTTTCAAAGCAAAGTCGATGCTGATGTTTGTTTCGAAGCAAAGTTGAAGCAAAGTCGAAAGTGATGTTTGTTTTGAAGCCAAATCAGAGTTTTGAAGCTCCGCACACCCCTCTAAGCCAGGCAAGTACATCAACGAGGTTGTGCTGAAGGATTGAAATGTGACCAAACCAGGTCACAAGCATGTTCAAATAGATGGGTTTTACTGATCCTCAAGGCCCTGTGTTCAACATCTGTTAGGCACAGTCATACTGAAGACTAGCTCAATCAGAGGTTAACGCGTGATAACATTCAACATTCCAAGAAGTCAGCATAACGCTGATCAGTCTAAATTTACATTTATTTTATTAAGTTCTTTTTTGCCATTTCAATTTATTCTGTACCTAATTATTTTTTAATAAAACTTTATCTATACCTATTTTGTATTTAATTTCAATCTACACTTAAACCCCATTAATCCAAACTTATTGGGATATAATTTTGCCCGATATTTTAGTTTAAATTTGATAAAATTTAACTATAACGTATTTGATTTAAAACATTTTTGTTTTAAAATATTCGTTTCGGATTTGATTCAAGATTGAAAGCCTTGTCTTGGCACCGGTTTATTCGGTAGCAATGAAAGGATTGCAATGTAATCGCTAACCCATGAACATAATAGTGACCATTCCTCACCCTCGCTCCTATAAAAAGTGTATACTTGGTGCACAGGTCGAACAGGCCATGATAAAGTAGCTCATCCCTCTGATAAAGAAACAGCTCTCCCTTCTTCAGATCCTCCGTCACAGGGTCACCCAAGGACATCAAGCGAGGCGCCATCACACGGATCTACAAACAACACAATGTCTAATAAACAGGTGTTGATATAAGGTCATGGCCTACACTCTAACCTCAAAAATACACGTCTGTTATGTTTGGAAGAAGGTATAGGAAAGGTGGATATAAACATATAAAAGGGAACAAACACAATATGGCTCTTACAATGAAAAGAAGAACACAGCTCACACTTTACATTGCTGCCACTGGACAAATGGGTAACCTTTTGAGTGCCAAGAGAAATGACAAAAAAATGTGCTAAAAGTGCCAAGCTATTTCGCTGAAAAATACAGGATTTTGTTTAAATTTTAATAACTTATTAGTCTTTGAACTTCTTGCACTGAAATTTTTACATAAACTAGCTAACATGCTTGTCAATTCGATTATATAATTATACTTATACTTTTTTAATTTTTAAATATAATACAAAAAATCACTATCCAAGATATAAAAAAATTACTCTTTTATTTAACATTCATTTTTAAGCTTTGAAAATTTAAATAGCTTGAAATAGAATAAATCACTGAAAAGAACATAAAAAACTGAGTAAATAACAAAATTAAAAAAAACTAGATTTAGATTTTACGCTAAAATTGCATAGCCGCTGTTTCAGTGACCATCAACTTTAGCAGGGTTATAGTAAGATAGTCTAAAATAAATAATTGTCTTGGAATCGGAAGGGGAGGGCCTAGTACTCCTGCATAAATATGAAGAGGTTGGGGTGGATTATCCTGATCTTCAAGATTTATTTCATCCCAATAGGAATCACTAGTATTCACACTCGTGTTATCAATGTCAGCTGCCACTCCTACTTGTTCCGATCTTTCACTTTCACTTGAATATAATTCCTGTTCAGTTTCATTATTTACATATTCAGAATCACTAACAAATTGATCACTCTCGCTTTAGCTATCAATAAATATCGCCAGTATTTCTGTGTCTTGAATCACAACTTTCCTCTTTGTAGCCATGTTTACAAACAAGGCCAAAGATAAAATTCATAATGTTAGAAAATAATTTTCATATACGATATATCAAAACTCTAAGTGCAAAGACATATAAAAGTAGCGTGAACATACGAGAATGCAGTGGAAATAAAATCTACCCTATCTGTTGACTTAATACTGAACTAAGAGCTTGAAAACATGGGATCACTGTGAGCAACGCTGGCAATTTTAGCAAATATTTCGCCCATCGCTCTGAGCGACGTTGGCACTCAAAGGGTTGAAGAAAATCAATTGTTACTGTCCAAATCAATTGTTACTGTCGACTCATTCATCAAGGAGTGTGAAACACAACATCCTAAAAACTAAAACCAAAAAACACAAAAGGGAGAAAAAGGAAATCGGTAAAGAAAAGACATTTAAATAGTAACATGTAAAAGGAACAAATAACATAAGGATAAATAAGGGTTCAAAAGTCCACATTTAAAACATACCCCTGCACTGCCCTGTAAACTACCAAGAGATTTGTTTTATATATGAGATTTTGCTACTTTTCCCTGGTGTATACAATTCCATCGAAAGTTAATTATGCTAACGAGATAAGAATGACGTAGGTATAATTTAAGACTAAGTGTACCCATATTGGCATGGCAGAAGAGTAAACAATTTAGGAAAAATAAAACCTTTGTACACCTAATCAGGATCAATTGAGCCCCATTCATGAGTGTGTGACTAACGATGCTTTAGCTTAGTGAAATAATTAATGAGCTTTTGTTGAGCTGTCTAACTGTAATGAGTAAACTTCTGTTGAGCTGTCTAAATGAAACAAATAACCTTCTGTTGATCTGTTGAGCTGGAACAAATGACCTTCTGTTGAGCTGTCTAATTGTAACAAGTGATCTGTTGAGCAGTTAGTCTGGAACAAATGACCTTCTGTTGATCTGTCTAACTGGAACAAGCAAACTTTTGTCGAGATGTCTAACTGTAATTAGTGACTCACTGTGAATGGGGCCACAAGGAGAAGGGGCAGTGTTAGCCCCATCACCAGCTGCGCGCAGAAGGTGTTGAGCCCGACGAGCAGTGCTGGAACCACGTGGGTGTGAAAGATGCCTCCAGTCCCCACGAACGCTGCCTCCCATTGAATGTTGGGGAAGGTGGGCTGGTGACCTGTTCCATAGAAGAAGTAGGAAGCGAGGAGCCCCCAGGACAGGACAGACGACCATGGAACAATGAAGAGCTGCTCTGGAAAGCAAGTGAAAGTGTGGGTTGTGTTAGTGTAGTTCATGCTAAACTCGCCAGGTGAGATATATTTCTTGGGGATAACATCTTTTACAAGAACAATTCTCACCACTTGTTTGGGCTGTAGGCATATATTTACTGTGCTGATGTACATAGAATCAGGAAGGTCAAATTTAAACGAAATGTGCCCACAATTTTGTGGAAGGAGTGGGAAACCATTTAGGAAAAATCCCCCTCAGTGGACCAAACTGAGATTTGAACCCTAATCTCTCCCAGAATGGCAGACAAGTCTATGCAGAGTGTGATGCCTCAGTCCTGGGGTCGACAAACTTTTTTGGGCCCTGATCGGACAAATCTATCACAGGTGTCACAATTAATCATTGTTTCTTGTTTCTAATTTTTTTAAATACTTTTATATTTATTCCTTAAATTATTTATATTCTCAATACTTATGTCCCCTCCTATCTAAAGATAAAATATAAAAAAGTAAAATCTCTACATAGCAGTTAAAAATTGAAAACTCCAGTCCATTTTTAATATTTTACTGTAGAAATGTTATGAATGCACTGTCTCGCGCAAAGTGTGAGCAGTACTGCCCTCACTCTCTGGGGAAAGTTTCTAAGATAGCCTAAGTAGTAATGACTATGGTAAGTCAAGGTCGTACCTTCCTCCCCTTCCGAGCCTCCAGTGGGGGTTGTTCCTTCAGTTAAGTCTGTGCTCGTGCACACAATTAAGCCTACAGTCCAGAAGTGCTACTGTTCACGTTTTATTTTATTTGCGTATTGTTCCTTGTATAATTAAATCTGTACAGTAAGCTACATAAATCCGACACTTTAGCTCAGTCAGTAGCGTGTCTGTCTACTGAGCTATGGGTCCCGGGTTTGATTTCCAGCTTGGCCGAAAAATGTATCATGGTGAAATGGGGGTTTATCCATTCACAGCGATGAATGAACGGCCAGGGACTGGATGTTGTGCCTGTCCTAGTCTTAAGTTAGTTT
This sequence comes from Timema genevievae, assembly GCA_902155825.1. Lineage (NCBI taxonomy): Eukaryota > Metazoa > Arthropoda > Insecta > Phasmatodea > Timematidae > Timema > Timema genevievae. Next base: position 113,005 of record CABFWO010001610.1, read on the forward strand.
ATAAGGCATATGAAGCTATGACAGGCTTAGCAAGCTGGTAGTGGAAAATATATGGCTTGAATAAAAAACTGGCCCAGGCCACTGGCTAGAAACTGTAATGGTTGTCAAGTAAAGTAAGCTGTGTACAACATTTATTCACTTATCATTATCCTGCTAATTAGATTGTTGGATTTAATAGCAACAGTATATAGATTCATATAGATGTGTTCAAGCACTATGATTTAAAAAATAAATATATATTTCCTAATAACAAACATTTTCTTTATCTCAAAAGGTGTCTGCTATTAAGAGATTTCATACCCACTTTTCTTATAAATATTAAAATATTATAGAGGTGCATAACAACTATATATCTAAGGTCAATTTGCCACTGGAGAGGTGGTAACTGGCAGCCAAAAGAAGATTTTTATCACAAACAATGGTTGAAAGTAACTTGTGGAAATAATAATTATTTTCTTAATAATACTATATTATCAATCAAAGTGTTAATAAATGCTTTTAATAGTACTTCACTAAGGAGCTCTTATAGTTGGCTTTTTCGTAGCTTATTGAAAGAACAAAGTACCTATATTAATAAAATTACTATGGTTTTTTTTTCTCACGGTTGTGGCAACAAGATTATATTATAATGCATGAAATAATTTATCAAAAAGTATGATACCCACACCTATATCTTCTTATAACTGGCTACCAAAATAAATAATTTTTTTTAACTTAAAATATTAGTTTCAAATTAAAACTTTTTTTATTTTGTACAAAGATGCGCAAGAACGCAACCGAACACCGTTTGTATGACAGCATCATTTCATCTGGTTTCCCTCTTGATTTGTTAAGAGATTGCAGCCTTTTTTAAGCTCTCATTTGTAAAGCATTTTTAATAGAACCATAGACGCTGCTTCCACTAAAAAGAAACTTTCAAACGGTTATTTTCTTAAGTTCCCGTTTCAATAATGTAAAAACTGTTAAAATAAAAACATAATTGATGACAGATTGTTTGTTGTGAAAGTTATGTCTGTCAAAAGTGACAACTCAACACAAGGTCCTGCAGATCATATGGTTTGGCGAATATAAATGTTATATGAAAGTAAATCTGGTCTTTTGCTATCTGTCACTACTATTCTGGCCATGAATCGACTTTAATATGAAACATATTGTCGTATTAAGAAACGCAGATACTTCTGAATACTGGGTGGTCATCAAAGATGGATTGTTTCCTGTTCAACATCATTTTGGATTGTGATCATTTTCATTTCCAATGTAGCAGGATTGAGATAATTTGAAACATAATTCACATCAAATAAATTTTGCAGCTGGTTCTAGTTTTTCAAACTTTATAAATCTTCAAGCAAACTCAGCTCTCAGATCAATGATTTTCAGTTGTTTTTCCTGCTCAGAGTTTAGGTAGTAATAAAAACCACTAACCATTCTTTTGAAGGAAGTAAAGCATTTAAAATCTCTTTAATGAAAAGTGGTTTCACAAAATGTCAATTTTAATAGTAATGGTTAAACTGCAGAAATCTAATTTATAATTTGTTGTCTTTACCTTGCAGTTCCAAATTTAGTCTATTAAACTGTGGTATCAATAAAGAGTACTAAAATTAATATATTAGTGATCCATGATCCTCCAGTTCTGGGTAGTAAATAATAAACGTTTCTTTTAGATAATATTTTATAATAGGAAGCAGCTCTTTGAATCGCCTTTATTTAGCAGACAAACATCCATGTGAAGAAGTTGCTCTCCAAACTAACGGTCCAGTTCTTCCGTAAATTCTCTAAACAATTTCAATTTTTAATCCCAAGTTGCTGTAGGTAATTCCTAAAACCAACCTTCATGACATTCTCCATGGTTAAAAATTTTCCGCAAAGAGCTTAAGTGGGAATTGTACACTTAAAATCCAGAAATGACAGAAACTTGTAATCGTTTTGACATAATGAAAGAAATCCCTTTTGAATGTCTGTAAATTCATAAACACAATCCTTGCTTAAGCCGATTAATTTTTGAATGGGCAAAATTTTTTCAAGAATGTAACTCTTAAATTTACCAAAAATATCTGCTCCTGTAGTTGTTTCGTTTTTCATACGATTTTCAAAAATTCCTCTGCTTTAAAAATCATTGAAGCTCATTTCCACAAAAATACTTAAGTTATCTCTGTCAACAATAACATTTGAGTCATCAATTCGTAAAAACCTGTACACACTGATAGTTGAACAGACTCAACAAAAGTAAAAGCCTGCTTCAGTGGCCGCATGGTCTAAGGCATCAATCTCACAACAGGCTAGACTGTCAATGACAGGTAGATTGTGGTTCTAAACCCAGTTGGGTGTATTGATGGTGATTTTCCATAAATGTTTTTCGTTCTTCCTCCATGCAAATGTGGTTACACTGACTCTAAATTCAGCCTTCCTCACCCCTAACTCTTAAGCCTGATTAGTACATATGTGTAGAACCTGAACAAAATTTGATATATTTACAAATTTAGATGACCCAAAGATCAACTTTGTACTAGAATGTAGTTTTCTTAAGCAATTGACTTTAAATTACCATGTGATCAATCAGTTGATCGCAATCTACTGATTGCCAACTCCCGACTTGGATCATTCAACCATCAAGGCGGGTTCCCTTTTAATAAAATCCCTAGCCCTCACCAACTGGTGCAGAAGCTCTACCAGTTTGAAAGTACTAACCTGCGACTATGATGCCCTCTGCATGTATGACGGACAGCATGATGAGCAGCAAGACACACGCTATGACCATCAGAACCAGTGCCTGTGCTAGCACGCTACCCAGTAGCAGGGCTACCAACAGACTGGCAAACACCCCGGCCACCACAAACACAGCGCTGTACGCCGTTGCTAGCCCATACACAATTGGGGCTCCTTGATCCTCCTCTTTTTGAGCTCGAGCCCTCATCATCTCCTTCATGTGATTGAATAAGCGCGGGATGACATTCTCCTGGCCATACACAGGGGCCATTACATCGTGCTCCTTTAGTAGGTAAAACACGCACAGAGGACGCACAAACAGGCACACGAACGTAAGTGCAACCAGACAGTACACTACCCAGGGCAGAATGTGTAGCTGCCACGGAAGGAAGAGTTTCGCCCTTGTGTCTTTTGGGAGAGCCTGGAGCACCCAGAAGCCCCCTGTACATACCACCACGACGGTTGGGACGTAGCGCGCCAACATCACAACCGGGGAGAACCCCACAAGGTTCCCGGAGCTTCGGAGCCAGATCCGTGCCGCTGTGATGAGCAAGCCTAGGCACACTAGCGTGAAAAGGCAATCGAGTGCTCCATGCCGCCCCTGCTTGTGGGTGGTGCTCGTTTCGCATGACGGCTGCTCTTCACGACACGCCCAGTAGTAGTGCGACAGTCGCACCACGCCACTTAAAGTCAAGACCAGAACACCCACAAACATCCGGGACGGAGTTACCTGCACATAGAACAAACAGTAGAGTAGTTAAATAATTTACTAAAGAAGATGGATTTTTTTTAAATTACCTGGGAACTATGTAAGCCTGTGCAAAACAAAAATGTATTATTTTAAATCAAATTTAAATATTTTTCTATTAGCCAAAATCAAATATCATGCTTTAGAAACATTTTTAGGGATCACACCCTCACATTCCTTAAATCTGTTAAGATTTTAGAAATTCGAGGATTTGAGAAAATATCAAATTTGAAAAAAAAAATGCTTTTTTAAATTTCAAAATGGAATTTGTTTTAGAGCTCTAATACTGCTTATTGATTAGTGGTTGAACAAAAACATAATAAGAAGAAAAACAAAAAATCAGATTCAAGAACATTAATCTAACACTTAAATGAATGTATGAATGTTATGATGAATGGATTATAAGGTAGAGTGTTAACATTTAGTTACTATTTGTATTTTACATTATATTTATATTTCCTTTTATGTTCATAATTTTTCCCGAGATTCAGATTTGGATTTGAGATTCAAAGTTAAATTGGAGATTCAGATTTGTAAAATAGTGGATTTGATTCAAATCTTACTATTTTCTATAAAAAGTTTAATTATTCAAAAATCTGACTATTAGAATCAATTTCTGAAATAAATGTTGTCGAATCCAAACAAGGATCTAGCTAGATTTGAATCTAAACTAGATTTAAATTAAGGTTCAGAATTTTGAAATTCTATTCTAAGATTTTTTTTCCCCACCACATTTTAGTAATCATTCATGTTACCCACATACAATACACATTAGTGGACTATGGGTGAGGAAGGTATAACTTAGTGGAAATATTGCCGCATTTTTGTGGAGGAAGAGTGGGAAATAATTCAGTAAAATCCACCCTTGATTGATTCATCCTGCCGAGTTGTGAACTCCAACCTCAGCGGTAAAGCAGACCAAGAGTATGAGTGCTGATTGTACTAAAAGGTTTTACCTGCATCTTGACCCAGCTGGACACCACTTTGTCCGGGGTCTTGCCCTTCACGTTGACTCCTCCGTGTCTGGTTGGACGATAGTTGTACACCAACCACCAGAGCTGAGTGAGGAGCAGATAGGAGAGTGATCTGGACTCCTCGACAACATAGCTATTAGAGAAACTACCACAAAGGCTGAAACAGGGACAATCAATGGGTTTGAAATAAACCATCAGGCAAGAGTGAGTTCTTGAAAGTTTGAGTTAGAGTAGGTGATCAAAATAGACTCAAAAAGCTGTTGACTAATGTAAATTTATTTTGATGGATTAAATAGCTAAGGTATTATATTTGTTAGTTACAGTTATAACCGCATTTAAATATCATAGTCTTTTAATTGAAATATGACACCTGGGTAGGGTATCAAATTCGGGACCTTTGGCTAACCACACCAATTCTTTAACCACTGAGATATCCCGGAATCATCCGGTGCCCAGGGTTACCCTCCACTCATATTTTAAGGCAGAGTCTGTGATGAACGCGTGGAAATCGTCGGCTACAAGTGTGTGAGCAATTAAAATCACAAGCTATCAGATAATGCAGCTACCATTGACTAGGTAGTTGGCCTTTTGCTGCTGATAGTTCAATTACAACTGTACAAATGTGGCTATCAAGATGGATTAAATAGCTAAGCTATTATAATATTTGTAATATCGTAACTATTTAATACATCATGAAAGGTGCATTCGTACAGTTGTAATTGTACATTTGGCAGCAAAAAACCAACCAATGAGTTGATGGTGGCTGCGTTATCTGAGAGCTCGTGATCTTAATTAATCACACATTTGTAGCAGACAATTTCCGCATGTCTATCACAGACTCTGCCTTAAAATATGATTGGAGGATAACCCTGGGCACAGGACGATTCCGGGATATCTCAGTGGTTAGAGCATTGGCGTACTAAGCCAAAGGTCCTGGGTTCGATTACCGTGTCTAGGTGTCATTTTTTAATTTAAAAAATATAACTTTAATTTTGTTAACAAATTATATTTTTTTAAACTTGTAATAACCAGGGCTTGGGTCTTGATGACAGTCATTTTGTTTTTTGTAGGCTACTTCCCAAACAATGTTGATGTGCACATAAGTTCTGTTTATGATATCCTGGATGTAGAAATGTTTTTATAAGTAATTTTTGTGTTCATTTTTTGTTATTTTGAAAGTTAGGTAATATTTTCTTGTTTTGTGTTCTTTTTGTGTCATTTGTAGTCATTTATATTGAATAAGTATATTTTTAAACACTAAAGATATTTTTTAGAGGTATATATACTCAAAACATAATTTTTTTCAACAAAAGAGAAGATAATGTAATTGTATCCTCTTTGCTTGTTTGGTTGTAGTAGGAAGATATTTTGCTAATCAATATTATTATATTTACCAGAATACATGTGTTTAATTGTTAAGGGCTTTTCGTTGTATAACTATTATTTAGTTTCTATTCGTAAAGTGTTGTTTGATTTAGTTGTGTGCATTCATTATAAGTTTTTGTTTATATTTTATGGTCTTTTTTTTTTGTGGGTTTGAATTTTTTTCTTTTTTTTTTTAGAGTTTTAGGTGATCAAAGTCCAGGCCTTGATAACAGTAAATATCAAGTCACACTCATGGAGACACAGGCCAAATGCAGGCTTATGTTGTCTGATTTTCTGGTGATTGGGAGAGCAGGGTTAGAATCCTGGTTGAGTGTGCCAAGGCAGGTTTTTCCTAAATGGTTTCCCACTCTTCCTCCACACCAATTTAGCTATATTTCCTCTATATCCTACCTTCTACAACCTTGCTAGTGTAACATAATTAACACGTTCACAAGAGGAGGTGAAACTCAAATCAAATTAAAAAAACTAAACTATTATTGGTTTTAATTCCGATCCATGTACCTGCAGGCCAATAGTAAGCGCCCCACGCGGTCAGAGAGCCTCCCTTTACTCAGCCAACGAGACATGATCACCGTCCAGTGCTTCACAACCACACTCGCCAACAAGAACATCGAGACCAGAGCCGTCGAGAAGTAAACTGCCACATCTATGCTCTCAATGCTTCCCGCGAGATAGCACAGCGCGCTTCCGACCACAGTCACTCCCACGCAGGTCAGACCTACAACCAGGAACTTACCGTCCAACACTTCTGTCAGTCTGTCCTTGGGCAAACCACTCACCGTAACGAACATAAAAAACAAGGAGAGGAAAACCACCCACAGTCCGTGAGACATCAACACCGAGTCGAACTGTATCCACACTTCCTCGCACATTTCCCTGACTAGGCCAAGATACTCGAACGCTTCTCTCATGACATCTTTCACATCCTCCTCGCGGTACAGATCAAACATCTTCTTTTTGAGTGACTCGTAAGCTCTAGCTAACACGTCAAGCTTTTCCCGGGAGAATTGCTTGGTGTTGGTCGAATATTGGCGGATATACAAGGACATCTGCTCGATGTTGTTCCACGTGGCTTGCAATGCTACCTGCACGTCTCGGAGGGAGTCCTGGGAAGACGGTAGCACATCCAACACCACACCACCCAAGTTGGAGAAGGGTATGGGCACACCGAGAAGTGTCGCTAACGACGGGACCAGGTCCACTTGTCTGACTGTTTGAGGACCTTCTATTGGCAGGAGGTTTATCAGCGGTGAAGGAGAGTAAACAAACATGGCTGCTGTCACTTCCGCTTCGCTGCTGCCCCCGTGATCCCCTGGAATTATGAAAACAAGTTGTGATTAGGGATGAGGAAGATTAAATGTTGTATGACTGAAAGATGTCTCGCATTACAAATGATGTACACTTTGTATTTAGCGATACAGCTGTTGAAACGCTTTTAGTCCAGCATTCTATGCTCTGTCACGTTTTGAATCTGCCACCATTAGTTTGAGGGTCAGCCACCAGGAAGGTGCTATTGACAGTACAAAGGTGCCAAAGTTGTTTACGTCTGCAGCTAAGTGTTTTAGTTATATTTTTTGTTTTGGCTTGTATTCTAGCTGCATTTTAGCCCTTAATTATCTCTTCTAATAGACCAAGAGTTGTGAAAGGTGGTGTATATTTCCTTTTTTAGACTTTATTCTATACTGTAAGACATAGCAATAAGTATGTAGAGTGTTATGGGAAGTCTAGGGGATAGGCATAAGGGGCTCTTAGGAGTCGAATTCTGTTATCCAGTAATTGTCAGGTCCCAAGGCTGCCGGACTGAAGAGTTTCAACCTATACAGGTTTGGTTATTGGTTATCCAAGTTATGTGGACAAGATAAGGACGAGTTTAGAGGTTATGAATTATTTTCTTGCTTATCCAAGCTACAAGAAATATATAAGGACGAGTTTTGAGGTGATGAATTATATATTTTTCTGATACACAATTTATTAATCAATTTGGTATAATCCTTCTTCCCACATAGCATATGATGTACTTTGTTTTTCTGATATTCAAAGTCATAGGAATAAATCAAACTATAAAGCACAATCTTTACGTGTGATGAAGTCAGTTATTTAGGATTACATGACTCTCAACAAGATATTTGTAAAATTAATTAAAACATCATCATGAATAAACTGCTTAGTTAATATGTTTACCACCAATCAGTATCAAACATACAGAAATAACTTCAGTTACAATATAGCTTCCTGGTAAAAGAGGTTGAACATAATAACTAGGTAACTAATAACTATGAGTGGAGGCTTGCGGGTTGTTACCAGGGCAAGAAAGATCTTATGGGACTGTACTACTATAACTGTTTCCTACCCTCATCAACCATTTGACCAGCCACACGTACGCTATAATGTATTGAACAAAATATAAGTTTATTGGCTTTAAAGTGGTAGGTTTGATACTGAGTGAGCGGGAAAAATTTACTAGTACAGCCACATCAAGATCCCCTGCCTTATTAACAGCCCACATACCTTCCCTGGCAAAACTAGGAGAGTAACACACCTGTATTTGTCATCCCATGATCTCCAATCACAAACAACATGGTATTGTTCTCAATTGCTTCCAACACATCGCTGAAACAAGGCAACAAAGCATTCAAATTAGATTATAATGGTCACCAAGTTCTATAGGCCTATTGTAGCTAAGTTATAGTTCATCCAACCAGGATTCGACCCCTGTTTTCTCCATCACCGGCTATCCAATAAAATACGAGTGTGACAAGTTAGACCATGCGCCAGCACTGCCAGTGTTTCTAAAGTCAAGGACATGGTCTGTTTGAGAACTCACGGCCAAACTTCAGTAAGGATGTGTATCTGCTGTACCTAGTCCCGTTCATGAGCTAGTTCAGGGGTGTCAAACTCAAACAGGTGTGAAGATTACATTATATCACTAAGGGGGCATTGCAGGTAATATATAAGACATATTTATTACATGTTTACTTTATATTTTAGGATATAACTGGTATTTTCCCGTTCCATTTATGTGTGAGCCTATTTAAATACTCTCGTGGGTCATGTGTTTGACAGCCCTGGGCTAAGCACTAAGACTACGTTGTAAAGCGAAGGGGGAGAGCAAATTAGCCCTGCCATGAGCAGTAGAGACTCAAAATATGCCCTTATTTTCGTGAATAGAGAAATCAATTGTGCTACAGCTTTTTCTAATAATGGATAGGCTTAGTTTAAATTCTTACCTAATGACTGAATTCATTTCTTTGAGTTTACGGCTCATCTCGTGATGATATGGTCCGTATCTATGGCCGCAGTGGTCCACACCTAGAAAATGTGCTATTAAAAGACTCCAGTCACTCTTTTTGATCTCTACTATCAAATTGTCCAATATCCCGGAATCCACAGTGTCCAAATCCCACACGTTGAACGAAGGGAACGGATACTCGCGGATAAACCTGCCCGGATACAACCCAACCCATGTGTCATCCCCCATGAACACCACAGTTTTGTTTTGGGTGGTCAGTTGGTCCAAGAGGTTGTCTTCGTTGATCTCTGGAGTCGCGAAATTGGAGCCTACGTCGACAAACGTCGGCAAAGTTCCAGTTGTGAGAGCTTTCAACCTCTGCATCGTCGTAGTCGGCGGATCGGCGATAAATTTAAAAAGTTTAGAATTATTTGGTCGACTGCTGATAAGCTCGTGAACAACAGTGAATTTGTTTTGGAAAGCTTGTGCTTCAGTTTCTTGTAGGGTTATATTAAAATCCATGAAATCAAATTTTAAAGCATCGATTATGAGTAAGACCACTTTGGTATTGCTTGCACCGCAAATAGGTAAACTAATAGGCCTATGTCTATATTCCTCAGATGACTTGCGAGTAAGAAAGTCGTCATCCCATGAACACAAATCGCTCGAGTTGATCACAATATCTCCGTCGCTTAATTTATTTAAATAACCGTGATATTTCTTTTCACAAAAAATATTGTTTCGATATTGGCATGTTGCTCTTTGAGGTTGAACTTCCCTGTGGAGTAGGAATCCACGAACAAAAAGTAACACACCGGATACAATTAAATAAGAAAACCAAATAAATAACAAAAAATATTTCCAATGTATACTCATTTTTTATTTGTTTAAAATAAAGGTCACAATAATAAATAATATTTAGTATTACCCATGTTTCACATGGGCTAGGCCGGTGAGGGCGAGGTTTGTTATTGTTTTTACTTTAACATTTTCATTAGTCTTTTGTTTTATTTGTAATGTGAGATTTTAAATTATCCTACAATAAATTATATTCATAGATTAGTGGGGATGTATAGTGATATAACGTTTAAACGTAGATAAACATATAAAGAAACAAATATTTGAATTACATTTTATATTATGTTATCAAATTTAAAAGAATTTTTAAACGTAGTGTTGTATAGCTTGTATAATTGTTTAAACATGGCCACATACGCCAGAAGATTTGTATTTTTAAACAGCAATTACAAGCCAGTAGTCAATAAAAATCTTTTGTGTACTTCTCATGTGATGCCAAACCGTATGGTAAAACATTGTAATTATATAGGAAGTAGATATAATTTCAATTCAAGTCAGATACTTTTTAATAGTAAACTGTCCAGAAATTCTAGGATAGAATGTTCATGGTACTCCACACAAAATGAAGATAAAAAACACTGCAATATTGGAACTATTGGGCACGTAGATCATGGCAAGACAACATTAACAGCAGCAATAACTAAGGTTTTAGAACGTGATGGCCTTTCTAAATATATATCATACGATGAAATAGACAAAGCCCCAGAAGAAAAGGCTCGGGGCATCACAATAAACACAACACATGTAGAGTACAGTACAAGCAAAAGACATTATGCCCATACAGATTGTCCAGGGCATTCTGATTACATTAAAAACATGATTTCTGGCGCATCACAAATGGACGGTACAATCTTGGTGGTAGCGGCGACTGACGGACAAATGCCACAAACAGTAGAACATCTGTTACTTGCCAAACAGATTGGTGTAAAGCGTGTGGTTGTATTCATAAATAAGGTGGATCAGGTAGACGAAGACGTTGTAGAACTGATAGAAATAGAAATCAGGGAACTACTTTCAGACTTTGGGTATGATGGTGTTAATTCACCCATTATTTGCGGTTCTGCATTGTTAGCTCTGCGAGGAGACACATCCGAAATTGGTGAACCATCCATCAGAAGATTACTAAATGCAATCGATGAACACATACCTACTCCAGTGAGGGATTACACGTCACCTTCCCTTCTGCCAATTGACAATGCTTTTACAGTCCCTGGCAGGGGTACAGTTGTTATAGGGACACTATACAGGGGAACATTAAAGAAAAATGCGGAAGTCGAACTACTAGGTTTCGATGAAAACATCAAAACCACTGTCTCCGACGTTCAAGTTTTCAAAAAATCTGTCCTGGAAGCCAAAGCCGGCGATAACATCGGGGCTTTGTTAAGGGGTGTTCGCATCCACGTTGTCCGACGAGGGATGCTACTGTGCGCAAGCGGGAGTGAAAAACTTAGCAATCATTACGAAGCAAAGATCTATTTCCTCTCCCGGGCAGAAGGTGGTCGTAGCAAGCCTGTCACGTCTAGGTACATTCAACAGCTGTTTAGTAAGACATGGAATATTTCTTGCCGCATAGACATAAGCCCCGATGTCGGAATGATAATGCCAGGGGAACATGCCCCGGTGTACTTGACGCTTATGAGACGGATGGTCATGACACTTGGTCAACCTTTCACCATCAGAGAAAACAATGCCACAGTTGCAACTGGTATTATTACTAAAGTTTATGATAGTATTACTATTATTAATTCCAAACTAATTAAAGCACAGTTACCTCATAAAACTACATAGAACTAGTTGAGTAATCGTAGCATAGGCCTATGCATGCTAATGCCATAATAGTTTCCACAGATTTTTGTGTGTAGGCTATCCAAATTCTCTAGGTTTCTGTGTCATGTACCCTTGTAAGTTACACCGGTAAAGACGTGGAGAAATGTCTGCAAGATTCCGTTTTGGTACAATATTTGACTGGCAACCGTTTTTATTATTCTCTTCCTCGTCAAGAGCATAGAATTTCACATTTCTCACCCCGATTACACTAAACGGAAATTACTATGGTTACAATTAGTTTTATTATAACAACCCGAGCAGGGCTGTGGGGTCTGTACAGCACCCCTTTGACTCAGATTTGTCTATTTTTCTACTGTCGGACTCCTTCAGACTAAAGTACCAGTATATTTTTATTTAGCACAGGGTCTTGCTAACTGTTCGGGTCATACCCCACCAATATATTAATTAGTAAAATGCCCCAATACACATTCTTCATGGGAAGCTCCTTTGGCATTGTGAATTTAAATTTAAATAAATTTTTCAATCAAAATTACAAATATCGGTCCTAAAGAATAAAATAAGTATAAAATTAAAAGTATATATATATACCATGTATTTTTATATCATCATAAGTTTTTATTTGGAGGTCTGAGTCAGTATATTTTTACCAACTCCATCCAAAATTGCTTCCATTTCAGCCCTAACTAAACATGAGATAACTAATTATTAAAATAAAAAATTATAGAGTTTTAAGTAGGGCCTACCTGGTGTCCGACCAAAGGTCATTTTTTTGGCTGGAGTCAAACTTCGGTTTTTCTTTTTCACCTTTAGCTGAAGCCGAAGAAATTGCATACCTAGTGAAAAATGGGTATTTTTAAGTTTAATGCAATTTTGGTTGCACTTTAAAGTTAATACTGTGTTTATTTAAATACTGTAATGGTCACATTTTTTATTGATGCTAAAATAATGTAAAGACGAAATAAAAATATCAACTACTTCTTAATATTTGGCTTTAAAAAAAGTAACTAAATTATTTTTTATTGCCATCCAGTCATGTTCAAAAATATTTATATCAGTTCTTTTTTATTAAATAGCCTAATAATTATAGCAGCCACTGTTTAGGTGGAAAGTTTTTAATAAATCTGATACTAACACATCACAAATAATCATTCTTTCTAAAAACTAGATTGCAACGTTACATATTAAACACGGAAGGCGGTCAGTTGGCCACTACTGACTAGTCCACTGACCTGACGCATGAATCAAACATGCAGCAACTTGTCAATCGTAAAGTTGTTAATTGACTGCTGACCAGTCCTGCGCCAGATGCATGAGCGTATGTTAGGTAAATTGAATGAACCTCGGCTTCAACGAAACCTTTAGTCGAATTTAGGCCGAAGTCGATTATTTTATTGAACATGCAATTTATGGCCGAAGCCAATTATTTGGTCGAACACTAGTTTTAAGAATTTTTTTTAAATCTCTCTTAATTTTCTTAAATAACCAATAGATGTTTAATATTGTTTCTAAAAAATCTGACAAGTATAACATTGCAATTTCATGGATCGTTAATCGTTTGAATCTGATGCAAACTTTTATCATAAGTGTGTGGCATCTATGTATTTGTAAAGATGATGAAGCAATAATCCTCAAGACCATTCAAATACAGCCATTATGCTTCTGATGATTTCCTCCAACCTCATAAACTTTGGTTTGAATCCTGATGGGGTCAAATGCAGTCAAGGTGTTTGATAGTGATAGAAGACATAAATGCTTTAGTCATGTTTGTATAACATTAAAGTATGCTCCACTGAAAACCGTTTTGTGAAATTGGTTTCATATAGGCTTACAAATATGGAATTTATTGAAATTTATCATTTTTGTAAATTATAGATATTTAATAAAGTATAGTTTCCAATAATTTAAAAATAATAACTATTGTTTACTTACTTACTTTATGGCATTAGGAACTAGTAAGTTCATTGCCGCACTTACAAAAAATTACCCCAACTTACCCTATTTTGAGCTAGTTCTATCCATTCCACCTCAATACACCCTATCCCTATCTTGAGCTAGTTCTATCTAGTCCCCCTCATTACACCTTATCCCTATCTTAAGCTAGTTCTATCCAGTCCACCTCATTACATACTGCCCCTATCTTGAGCTAGTTCTATCCAATCCACCTCATTACCCCACATCCCTATCTTGAGCTAGTTTTATCTAGTCCCCTCATTACACCCTATCCCTATCTTGAGCCAGTTCTATTCAGTCCACCTCAATACACCCTATCCCTATCTTGAGCTAGTTCTATCCAGTCCACCTCATTACACCCTATCCCTATCTTAAGCTAGTTATATCCAGTCTACCTCATTACACCCTATTCCTATCTTAAGCTAGTTATATCCAGTCCACCTCATTACACCCTATTCCTATCTTGAGCTAGTTCTATCCAATCCACCTCATTACCCCACATCCCTATCTTGAGCTAGTTCTATCCAGTCCACCTCATTACACCCTATTCCTATCTTGGGCTAGTTCTATCCAGTCCACCTCATTACACCCTATCTTAAGCTAGTTCTATCCAGTCCACCTCATTACACCCTATTCCTATCTTGAGCTAGTTCTATCCAGTCCACCTCATTACACCCTAACTCTTTCAGGTTGTAGCGGTTATGGACTAAATGCTACAGGTCTACTTACCATTTGATGGGCTGTGTTATGGGCCGTGATTGTTTGGACATACAACATGAGCCTTCCGACCCGGCTGTGAATAAACAAAGACTAAACGAAACAGGTAGGCACTGGATCTATGAGAACTCGATTCGACATATGTGATATGTTCGCCTCTCCTTCCCATTGGTCCTTGTCACCCTGCTAAAGGATTTATTACCTTTAATGGGCATGTTTTAAGTCAGACATTGCCTGCCACTATATATGGGTTGGTTTTAGTCTGTAAACACACACTTGGTTCTAGACGGCTATGGGGGCCATTTCTCTGGTAAATATTGTTGCTTTGCACTTCATGCATTGATATGTAAGATGGCGAGGTCATCATTGGATAGTTTGCGCTTATTTGTTTAAGGAGATGTGCCATGGTTAATCCAGTTAGTTTAGATCATTTTTGCGCTAACACAATTTGTGTTGGATGTTGCTATCTTTGTATAATTGTTATGCCACGGCCTTACACTAAGACTAGTATATTTTTGGCATTTTGATGATAAACCCTTTGTTCTTAGGAGCTATTCTTTGTACCTTTCATCTTAAATAAACACTTTGTATGACGTATGTGTGTGTGTATAAAATTATTGTTACCTATTAGGTTGTTATTCCTTTTGGGTACAAGATCTATTCTAATATCCTCCCATCTGCGTCTAGGTCTTCCCAATGGTCTCTTCCCATTGGGTTTGCCATTCAGTACCCTGAACACGATTCTAGATTCTTCCATTCACAGTGCATGTCCTGTCCATCGTAATCTACAAGACTTGATTATGCTTAAATGTCTTGTGATGAATACATGGTATGTAACTCATCATTATGTAACTTACTCCACTCTTGCATCAAACACAAAATATCCTAAAATGGAATTTTTAGATGCATTTTAATAACTTAGTAGTAGAAAAACTTTAGGCAAATTTTCAAACATCAGTGGACACACAGTGTTAATGTCGAGCTCATCTAGTCTTGTTTCCTTGCAATGGGTAGGCTGGGGTTTGAATCCCAGTCAGGTGTACTAAAGGTGTTTTTTCTTCTAGGTTCCTTCCTTGCAAATGAGAGTAAATAAAATAATGAAACAAGTCAAAACAAGTCTTTAAGGAAAACCTCTTTGTTTATTGAGGTATTTTGTTATTTTACATATCTGGAAGAAGGTACAGAAAAGGTGGATGGAAAAACATATAAAAGGGAACAAAGACGATATGGCTTTTGTAATGAAAAGAAAAACACATTTCACACTTTACATTGCTGCCACTGGATAAAGAAGTAATGGTTGCATGTTAAAGGGAGAAGATCATTACCGCCCAATCCCCCGACCTAGGTTTCATTCTATCAAAATTCATCAGGAGGGAGAGTGAAACGCACAATGCAACTTCATAAAAGAGGAGGGAAAAAAAAAATTATGGAGAAAAAGTAAATTGGTAAAGAATGATGGGACACTTAGATAAGAGCATGTAAAAGGAAGTTGCATTGCATGTTTCACACTCCCTCTTGATGAGTTCCAATAGAATGGAACCTAGGTCAGGGGATCGGGCAGCCATTACCTCTTTGTCCAGTGGCAGCAGTGTAAAATGGGAACCGATGATTTTCATCCACCCCTCCTGTACTTTCTCCCAAATATGTAAAATTAGAAGTCAAAAAGTTATTTTTAATTCAAATAAAACATCAGAATGCTTGTTATGTTTATTTATTTTGAATAAAAACTAGTTCAATTATCTTACATTAATTATTTTAGACTTAGGCCAATTATGTGATATATACATCAGGCAGTTTTTAACTATTTACATAACCATAGTTAGAGATAAGTCAAAACTGAATCTTCGAAAACAATGTTTATAACCAAGAGGGCCCAATGGCTAAATGATTATACAATGAGAATCAGTAAATATAAGACCCACCTTGGTGGCGTGGTTAGCTAACATGTAACGCGCTGGTTGCGTGTTGAGCTAGAATGCCGAGGACGGGGAGATCGAGGTTCAAATCTCGGTCAGGTGAACTAGGTGGTTTTTACCTAATTGTTTTCCACTCTCCACGCAAATGTGGGTTCACTTCCTTTAAATTCAACCTTCCCAAATCCTAATCCATTGGCATAATTAGTACTTAAGCGTATGACCCGAATGGATAGTAAGACGCAGTGTTAAAAAATAAAATAATTAAGTGAAAATTGAAGGAAGAAAGCTCACCCAGGGAAAAAAGAAAAAATGTGGCCAGAATCCAATGCACAAATGTGACATATCCCTTTCTTCTGGCTTCTTGAGTATAAAGTCACAGAAATATTGAAACACAACAAAGTTTCTATATTTCAGCATCATTGACTTTATTGAAACCTGCATTTTGAATTAACAAAAACTGTTTAACACAGTGTGGTAAACTGTTGGTGTAAAATAAAACGTTAACTTTCCCACATTGGTATTATTTACTCCACATCCAGTGTTAAACTAATGGTCTGGGGTCTGTTAAGTTTGTCCTATAATTATGTTGGAGCTCTTTAGTAAGATTCTGGTGGAAAGAAACTTTGAGAAAATACAATCATTTTATTTTGCAATCAACAATGACAATATCTTTCTATATTATTAAGTTTTAGAGTATGAAAAGCTTTGAAACCAGTATCAGCTTTGACTTTACTTCAAAACAATATCAGCTTCAAATTAGCTTGGAAAAAAAAATTCGGCTTCAAAATTTACTGAACTTTGCTAGTAAAATATCGACAGTTAAAATACTCTACTTATGTACAATTATTGCCATTTCCCATGGTCAATCAAGAAAGAGATGGGAGGAGCAGACTAAATGGAAAGTGTGCAAGTGAGAGGAGAATGATGATATTGACATTCTGGACTGTTATTCACATTACAAATATAATTTTTTTAAATCTGGAGTAAATGAATTGCAAGTTTTTGTATTTTTATTTAGCACCTCAACTTACCACCCGTTCGGGTTATACACTTATGTACTAATTATGCTAATGGTTTTTAGGGATGAGGACGGTTATATTTATAGGAAGTGTACCCATGTGTGTGGAGGGAGAGTGAAACCCCATTTAGTAAAAAAACACCCTCAGGACATCCGAACGAGAGTCGAAAAAAAACACCCTCAGGACATCCGAACGAGAGTCGAACCTTGATATACCCATCTTCAGCAGGCAAGTCCAACGTGGAAGTGACGCCTAAGACCAGTCGACCACTGAAGCCGGTAGTTGCATGTTGTAAAAGTAACTTGATTTATCAGATTATAACTAGATATTAAAAATATTTGTGCAATAAATCATTTACCGAGTTATTACTTATAAAATAATATATTTTCAAGCATAAAACAATTAACAAAATATATTCGAATACCGAATCGGCTTTGAGAATATTTCATATATTCAATTTAAACTGAAAAAGTATACTTTGCAACCCCCTATTATTAACTATATAATTATAAATAATCTAAGAAGTGCGAGTGTGAATTTAATAGCACTGCAACAGTTGATAATAGCCCAGAGAAAGAATAAGATAGCAGAAAAAATAAAACACTACAATGCACACTATCAAGATTTAAACCCAAGCAAATAATCATCTGGTCATTATATACGGTATATAATTTTTTTTCAAGATATCTGTATTTAATATTAGAATTGTGAAGATATGGGAAGATTTTGGATAGTAATCACTAATTAATAATAATAATTCTAATTTCATATTAATAGTACACATTTAAGTCTATTCATTTGAGCAAATTCTGAAGCATAACACCAGAAATTTTATGAAAACCAGAATACATTTTGTAGTGCTAATTTGTTTTCAAACCAAATCTCAATAAAATAGCATTCAACAAATTACTTTCCTTAGTTGTGTTAAGAACTTTAATCTAGGAATGTGTGAGAACCACTTTTTCAATTTAAGATGAAAATATGAAAAAAATATCGAGTCACCAGAACGAGATGAGAAAACTTTATTTGAAAGTAGAAAAATAAAAATTATGTTTACTAAGGTAAGTTTATAAAGTGCAAATGTTTCTTTTGACATTTGTTTTGTATTATCTTACAGTTCATTCAAACACTTAAAATATAACTCTGACACATTTTAAATGCAATTAATAAATTACTGATAGTTGTGATGTATACAATTTATAATTGTGCTGTCCCACTCCTTGGACCACCAGGTCCTGGGTACAACGCATCTGACCCTTGTGGATCACCACTGCTCGGCGACCTATTTCCACTTAGTCAAATGCAGGGATCATACGAGAAAGATAGACTCAATGCTATCGTGCTTTCCTGAACTTTATTAATGTCGTGTTGTACAAATCAATCCTTTGTTATCCACTCTGCACGGCCACCAACAGGTCTCGTCCATGACACTAATTGAGCGAGGCTAATGATCTACTCTCTGGACTCAACATGTCTGCTGACACGTCTGCTCCCCCGTCTCGCTACAAGTCAACTCTTACTTCAAATGCTCTCTCAGTCCAAGTAACCGAGCTCGAACCGCCGACCATCCAAGCCGCACTGTGCAACCCTATGCCAGCGCCGCCTGGAGGTGGCGTCACTACAGCTCGAACTACAATACTAGCCTGGTGCCAACCTAACCGACACATAATTTAATTTGGTAGTTTAACAGTTTATAGTGTCAAAGTTTGATATTGAAAAAATCTATTAATGAAGGTTGTTTTTCAGGTATTATAAATAATAAATTCTCGATTTGGTTTGTAAATTTCTTAGGGTAGTTATTTGCTTTTTCAAATTTCTGAGATTCATTTTTAACTTTTGAGACAAGTTAAAGATTATTTGTTCCCATCTCAATCGTGATATTTTCAAGTCTTGCACGTCCCTACTTTTATCCTTTTCTAGTGCTGCAACACATTCTTGTATCGTTTTACAGTTTATTCCAACTTGCCTTGAAGTTATCGCCTTTTATCAATTAAGATTATTGATTCAAGGTGATTTTTTAGTATTTTGTGAAACCTTTTTTAGCTTATAGTCAAGATAATAGGGCTGTGTTGAGTTCACTTAAATGAAACAAAGCCAAACAAAATATTTTATATAAACTATCAAAAAAAAATTAAGCAAACTTTCAAAATTAAAACAAATCAGTCCTAATTTATTCCTTTATGTTTTTACTGGTTAAGAGACAAAAATATGACTGCATAGTTAAAAAAATCCAATATTTTTCTTTGTATAAAAATGAACAAAACAAAACTATTTATTTAATTTGTGATAATATCACACAATGTAACAGATTATGGGAACATTACACAGGCTTGTGTTTAAGAACAATAAACACAATCATAAAAGTAGATATATTTTTGCTAGAGATGTCACGATTCCGGTTTTTCTCGATTTTCCAATTCTTGAAAATTTTTTATTTTATTATTTTTCCAAGCTTTCAACCTCATATTAAAACATTCTTATTCAACTACATAGCACAGTGAAAAACCAAAAAATTTAAATAGTAGTAAAACAATTTTTAATTTTAACAAAGAACGAGATCCATTTTACCAAGTATTAAAGCATAATTAATATATTAATTATGAATTACAAAAGTAAACATGTATTTTTACCTACTAACAATTAAAGCTTCCATGAGTCAAGAATTTATAAATAATTTAAAAAAAGATATAATAACTATCGAATACACAAATCTAGCCTACATAGCAATGACTACCGTACTTCAAGGTCATACCTGCCTCCTCTTTCGAGCCATCAGCAAGGATTGTTCCATCTATGTTCTATTCATTAGTCATAATTATTATGCATATAATACTGTTGATTAGAATGTTTTAGTTAGTATCCACAGTATATAGGTTCATACAAATTAAACTGGATTCAAACAATATGAATATATTTTTTTAAATATGCATTTTTACAAATAATGACTTCTTGATAACAGAATTTTTTTGAGACCGAACAGATGTCCGCGCTTAAGATATATATATATATTATGTTTGAAAACAATACTTCCCTTTGTTGGAAAAGTTTTTACTTTCACTCGAGTGTTTCATCATGAGTGCGAAGGCATTCACTCGGCCATTAGCCATCACTGGCCTGTTCTTGTCCGCGAAAGAGGGTTTATTTTTCAAAGGCGATTCTTCAGTTGTTAAGATGTTGCAAAGTGTCGCCGCTTGCAAAGGACAGTCGGGACACGCCTTTTCGCCCACCTTTACTGTACATACATATTTAAAAAAACAAATAAATGTTATACATGGTTTGATGTTGTTGGTTTATGGTTTAACCCTTTTAATGCCATACCTTTAGTTTATTCGTGTATGAAGTGTGCCGCAGCTATTTCATCATTTTTGTAAGGTTGTACAAGAAAAATCACCAAACTGTTGTTAATGACACAATTTTTCTGATCCTTTTATCTGCATAGTACACTGTTCTATAATAAATAGTCACACACCTTAGCTGAGTCGGTAGCATGACCACCTACTGAAGCAAGGATCGTGGGTTCGATTCCTGACATGGCTGAAAAAATTTTCGTTGTTGAAATGTGGGTTTTCTCTTCCACAGTGATTAATTGATGGTCGGGGGTTGGATTTTGGGTCTGTTCTAGATGTTAGTTTAAAAATTGTGTGCCGATATAATCAAGCGGTTTATAAAGTGCACGTTAAATAACTCAAAATCTAAAAAAAAAAACTCCTATAAGAGAGAGAAATGTTTTTGTTCTAGTGAAATAGTAACCTCCTATCTTATCTATCAGACAGCACCAGAAATAGCGCAACTCTGGAAACCTGATCTTATCAGTTCTGTCACTTTAAACAGTAGACAACAGAGCCGATCATTAGCTTTGGTACTTTTAACGGTAGGAGCCGATCATCAGCTTTGACACTTTTAATGGTAGAAGGAGCCAATCATCGCCTCCAACACTTTTAATGGTAGAAGGCGGATTCAATCTCATCAGCTCTGGCACTTTTAACGGTATAAGGCAGAGCTGATCAGATCGGCTTGTGGAACTAAAAGTTAAGACATGATTAGCTAAAATAGGAACAATTATTTTGTAATCTTTAATAAAGAAAATATGAAACAAACTATAAACTGCAAGGAAATGTTTTAAGACAAATACTATAAACCCAATAGCAGACAACTTGTCAGTACATAGCCACATATTGTTTTGACAGTCTAATCTTGTAACCAATACTTAAAATCTTTTGAAGAATATTCCTGCAGAAATATGATTGGGGGTGGGGTAGATGTCATGTCTCTTGGTTAGTGTACCCCAGTGGTTGAGGAATTGAAGGGGTTATTTATCCTCCTAACCATGTTTTAGTGATTGCTTTTACAAAACACCCCCATTGGCCTATAATTAATATTTCTCGACATGATTTCTTATTATAAATATAATAAATAAATTTGACTCTGCATAGTTTTTTTTAGCACATCTTACAACCTGTTCGGGTTATACACCTGTGTACTAATTACACTGGTGTGTTAGGGATTAAGAAGATTGGATTTAGAGGAAGTGTAGCTAGTTTGCATGGAGGGAAATTGGAAAACCATTTGGGAAAAACTGCCCTTAGTAAACCCGACTGGGATCAAACCCCGATCTCACCATCTATAGCATTCTAGTCTATTGCGAGTGTAGCACCTTAGCCCATGCAGCCACCAAAACAAGTTCTGCAAAGTTGCTTGAAATATTTTTAACCTGTGTTTAAAAGGCTATCATGTAAAAAATAAAAAATTCAAAGAAAATACCAAGGTTTTTTTAAAGAAAACATTAATTGTTGGTATTTTTGTGATTCCAAGACTGGGTTGATAATCTATCTCAACTTAATTTTAACAGGTTAGTATTGTGTTGAAGTGTGTTGTTGGTTTTTAAAATCTGTTTCAAATTAACTTATATCTAAATTAAATGTGAACATTAAGCTCCTCTACCGTAGAAGAATATGCGAGGCTAAATAAGTTAAGAAGAGAAACAAACAAAGCGAGGAAAGACTAAATAAAGAAGACATTCAATGAGGTTATCAAACTGCAAATAAAAGGAAGGTATGACCTTGTGTATCAGAAAGCAAAGGAAATGGGAGGAAATGAAAACAAAGGTGTGTGAACAATAGGAACAGGAAACCCCAAAGGTCAGATGGTAACGGATCATAAAGAGGTTCTTACGATTTGGGAAAGATATATAGAAAAACTGTACAGCAAGGAAAATAGACCAGAGAATCTTGAGATGACAGAATAAGAGTTAGAGGAATATTAAAAGAACCCAGTATTTTAAAGAGTGAAATGGAGAGAGCCATTAAGGACATGGGACATTCGAAGAAGGAAAGCTGCTGGAGATGACGACATACCAGCTGACCTGAAGGACTCGGGAAAACAATAGATTAATGGCTCGGACAAAACTTATAAATAGGATCTATAAAAAGGTAGAATGGTCTAAGGACTTTATAGGCGTAACCATGGTGGCTCTAAAGAAGAAGAAACAAGTCAAGAAATGCAGTGACCACAGGACCATCAGCTTCGTTTCTCATGTGGGGAAGATCGTGGCAAGAATAATCAACAGGCGACTGGAACGAAAATACAAACTGTGATGGGAGAAGACCAATTTGGATTCATAAAAGGAATCAAAGATGCCATCAGGACGCTGAGAATAATTTCAGAGAGTGCTGGAAATCAAGGAAGAGGTATACATTGGTTTCATCAATTGGCAAAAGGTGTGAGATAGAGTGAAGTGGAAGAAACTGATGGAAATACTCAAAAAGAACGGCATCAACTGGAGGGAAAGAAGGTTGATTGCAAACCTGCACCTGGGATAGCAAGTGAAGGTGAGGCTAAATGATGGAGAGATCAACACTGTAGAGATAGGAAGGGGAGTGAGACAGGGTTGCTGTTTGTCACCCAGTCTGTTCAACTTGTATGGCGAGTGGCTGGTCAAAGAAGCCCTAGAGGGGCGTAGCAATTTCAGGATAGGACGCGTCATCGACACAAAAAATATGCATTGCTGGCTAAAATAAAGAAGAGTTGCAAAAATTATGGACCAGCTGGTGGAGATAGGGAGAAGAAATAGCATAGCATCAACATTGAAAAACCCGCCTCGGTGGCGTAGTTGGCTAACGCGCCAGTCGTGTTGAGCCAGACCGCCGAGGACAGGGAGATCGAGGTTCGAATCTCGGTCGGGTGAACTGGGGGTGGTTTTTCCTAAATGGTTTTCCACTCTCCCTCCACGCAAATGCGGGTTCACTTCCTCTAAATTCAACCTTCCCAATTCCTAATCCATTAGTGTAATTAGTACTTAAGCGTATAACCCGAACGGGTAGTAAGACGCGGTGCTAAATAAATAAATAAAAAAAACATTGAAAAGTCAAAAGTGATGGCGATTTCAAAAAATGAAAAGCTGCTGAAAATCAAAATTGGAAACCAAGAGTTGGAAAACTGAAAAGAGATCAAGTACTTAAGAAGTCTGTTGACAAAGGATGCCTACTGCACCAAGGAAATCAGGTCCAGGATTGCCATGTCCAAGGAAGCTTTCAACGTGAAGAGGTTTCTGCTGACCAACAAGTTGAGTTTGGAACTGGAGAAAAAACTGATGAAATGCTAGATTTAGAGCATCCCGCTGTATGGAGGAGAAACTTGAACTTTTAGGTGGATGGAAAATAAATACGTGGAGCTTTAAAATGTGGTGCTAGAGAAGACTTGAGAAGATCAGGTGGACAGACAGGGTGACAAATAAAGTCCTAAGAAAATTGGGTGAGCTATTTTAATTTTTCTTATTAGAAAATTAATGATATTGCCATTTTTTTAAATATGCTTATCTTTTACAAACTTGGTAGACAGCTTGGCACCAACCTGAGTTTGGTGACATTGGTACCAATGCTTCTTGAGCCTTGTTCTCTTTGGTCGAAGGAGAAAATCCTGATGCTAGTGGCAATGATGATACAACTTTGTCCTGGAAAAATACAAAAAACACTAAATACACTCATATATCGATGGGCAAGCAGGTTAAATGTCAGGCTGACCTAGTCTAGTTTGCCGGTTACGGGAAGTTTAGGTTCAAACCCCCGCTGGGTATAACGAGAGGGATTTTTCCTAGTAAGGATATCAAATGAAATTCTTAACTCTCAAATCGCAATAATCATCGCAATAAAATCATTTCCTTGTTCTAACAGTTTTCTATTTATACTAATTTGACAAATCATTTCCAGATCTGTCCCTATCAAAAACCAATACCTTAGTTTTGGAGACATTTATATCAAGATCCATTCTGTCTGTCACCACATTCAAACGATTTAATGCATTCTACAAGTCACTTTCATTCTTAGCCATTAATACAGCATCATCTGCAGATAGCAGCACTCACATTCAAGTAAATTTAAAAAAAATATTTTAAGATTGACTAAAAAAAAGTTCTTAAATAAAAACTCATGGTGTGAATTTTAATAACAACTTGCAAAGTAAAACATGAAGATATTCACACAAATGTGAATAAATAAGTGAGCCAGTGAGTTTGGTTATCTCTTATATTTTAGAATCAAATAGTCAAAGCTATTATTTATGCTTTTAGTGAGGATTATTCCATCTAGATATCATATTCTGAAAATTGAAAAATGATACCTGAACATGGGAATCAAACCCAGCCAAAGGTCCCAGGTTCGATTCCCGTGTCCAGTTGTCATTTTTCAATTTTCAGAATCTTATATTTTAGTTACTAAAGCTCTCATCAAGAGCACTGTTGACTCCAAATATATTGGTTTATCCAAGTATTATTACTTATGATACAAAAACAAATGGATGATATTCCAAACAATAACATTATGTAATAGAAATGTATTTATACAAATAAGTATGGTGAAGGTGTATTTTATTTATAATTTGATGTTTAACCCTTTGCGTGCCAAGAGAAATGACAAAAAAATGTGTTAAAAGTGCCAAGCTATTTTCCTGAAAAATGCAGGAGTTTCTTTAAATTTTAATAACTTATTAGTCTTTGAACTTCTTGCACTCAAATTTTTACATAAACTAGCTAACATGCTTGCCAATCCGATAATATAATTATACATATACTTTTTTAATTTTTAAATATAATAAAAAAATCACTAGCCAAGATATTAAAACAATTTTTTTATTGTTTTATTTAACATTAATTTTTAAGCATTGAAAATTTAAATAGCTTGAAATAGAATAAACCAGTGAAAATAACATAAAAAACTGAGTAAATGACAATTTACAAAAAAAACTAACTTTAGATTTTACGCTAAAATTGGGTTATGCATAGCAGCTGTTTCAGTGACCATCAACTTTAGCAGGAGTTATAGTAAAATAAAGTCTAAAATAAATAATTGGGTTGGAATCAGAAGGGATCGGTGAGAGGACTTCAAATCTGGTACTTTTGCATAAATATGAAGAGGTTGGGGTGGATTATCCTGATCTTCAAGATTTATTTCATCCCAATAGTAATCACTAGTATTCATACTCGTGTTATCAATGACAGCTGCCACTCCTACTTGTTCCGATATTTCACTTTAACTAGAATAAAATTCCTGTTCAGTTTCATTATTTACAAATTCAGAATCACTGCTTTCAGAATCACAAACAAATTGATCACTCTGGGTTGAGCTGTCAATAAATATCGCCAGTATTTCTGTGTCTTGAATCACAGCTTTCCTCTTAATAGCCATGTTTACAAACAAGGCCAAAGATAAAACTCATAAAGTAAAAAGTTATAAAATAATTTTCAGGTTCTGTATATTGCAAAGACAAATAAAAGAAGCTTGAACATACGAGAATACAGTGGAATTAAAATCTACCCTATCTGTTAACTTAATACTGAACTAAGAGCTCGAAAACATGGGATCGCTGTGAGCGACGCTGGCAAGTTTAGCAGATATTTCGTGCATCGCTCTGAGCGACGTTGGCACTCAAAGGGTTAAAAGCCACTTTTTACCATTATTTTGGGTTAAACATATTTTCCTGCCTTAAATCTATTCAGGTATAAATATTACCATCAATCATTATATAATATGGTTATGTTGTTTAGTGGCACTCAGTTGTGTTGTAAGGTCATTGTAAAACAAAAGCTACCAAAGTATTTGAAATATAAGATTAATTTTAATCTAATATATTCATTATATTTTTAATGAAACATAAATACAAACGTGACCTTGAAAGACGGTCTTTTTTTTTAATCATTTTTTCTGAAAAATCCCAGGAAATATTTTTTCCCGCCATAGTTTCAGGAGCAAACAATTTCCCGAATTTTTCCCCGAAGTCCAGGATCCCGCACACCACTACTATTTATAATTTTAACAGGTTTTTTCCCCATGTTTACTACAGTGCAGTATATAAAGGAATAACATAATGTTAATGTGCAGTGTGATTCATGGAAATATTGAAATTGTAATGTTGAACAATCAAAATAATCTAGGTTAAAATCTAAGGTATCCCTGGTAAATATAAAATGGGCAGGATTGCAACATTATTAGGATGTCATAGAAGGTCAATGACCTCAGGAAGCAGAAGGGAAGAGGGAATGACATCACTGGGGAAAACTTGGTGAGGTGGAGAGGGGATGACATAATTGGGTAAAACCCAGAGAAGAGATAATAATGGAGCCAATGACCTTGAAAAGGTCCTTTTAGTAATGGGGAAACTTGAGATCTTCTTAATTGGAGGTACACACCACCAACTTTAATAACTAGTCCCAGGAAACAATTAATGTTAGATGTTACGAAATATTTTCTAAAGTCACATTTTCATAGGAAGAACCATTATTTGACAGCTAGAAAGTTACTAGATCTACTTTCACGTATTCATACATCAAGTCATGTGATATGCAGCTGTCACTTTTGATAGATATTATCTATAAAATAACAATAACAATATAGTAAAATGTTCTCAACATTGACTGTAAATTATTTGTATTTACTAAAAGTTTCTTCCTACCAAAATTCTAATCCATGACAACTCAGTGACAAGTGATTGACTTAACCTGATTAATCTGCTCCCTACTTACCTCGCTGGGTTTAACAATGTACTTGGTGATGTCACAAGTATATTTCTTAGTTTTCTTCTTCCTGTGTGGTAATGGCGACAAACTCGTCTTGACAGTTACCGGAGTTGGTTGTACGACCTGTTCCTGGTTGCCACTCTTGACTTCAACATTACACAAGCCCGCACAATTTTCCTTTGACGCATTCTCTTTAAGGGCCTGAAATTAATTAACATGGTTACAACATGAATACAAAACAAAGTAAAGATCATCAAACTTGAACGATCGTACCTATTTTTTTCCCCCTAAATTTTGTCCTCCACATTTTACTTCTCTTTTGAGCTATAGAATACACATATGTACTATTTATGCTAATGTGTTAGGGATAAGGATGGTTGAGTTTTAAAAAATGTACCAGCATTTTTGTGAAAGGAGAGTGTGAAAACATTTAGTAAAAACCAGCCTCAGTACACCTGACCAGGATTCGAACCAAGACATCACCTGCAGTCCAATCTGTTAAAGAAGGTTCTTACGGAAATGGGCGTGTGGCTGCTGGCGGACGTTTCTTGACCTTGGGGAAGGTTCTGTTGTTTGAAGAGCCTAAGCCTGGCCTGACCTGCCTCAAGCGCACCTTTGAACGTGAGACGGTGAGATACATCCAGCAGTCGACTCACAGAGCGAGTCAGACTCGACAGGGCTCCCGCCAACTGATCTTCCGTCATATCTGGGGAAATACAAGACTTGAGTTTAGAGATGTCTTCAATCCGCTATTAAACAATTCTGAATCTTAGTAAACATGGGTACAGTCATACTTGCAAGCAAGTTGCCAGCGTGCAGTGCCTTGTTTATACATGAAGGTAACTATACTAAGTGACTACAGCCTAGCGACAGTGACTTAGTCACAAATGTGAATGTGGCGTCCTGGTGCGCAGCGACTAGGTCACAAGTATGACTATGCCCTGAAAGATTTATTACATTATGTTAATTCTTAAATTGATATAAAAATACTTGGTTTGTTTTGGGGTGCTTGGCATGAGATTATTGATTTATGGCTGTGTAATTTAAATTCATTTGTGGGTAAAATAAATCCAATATGTTTAGACCCTTCTAAGAATGTCTGTGCACACCTATGTTACCTTCCATTTAACCTAGAATGTTATTCTTACCTTGACTGATTAATCTGTTTTCCGACAATTTCATGATTTTTTTTAAGAGTACGAGGCTTACTTTAGTTGACAGTATGAGTGATACTCTAGTTGACAGTATGAGTGTTAATTTGGTTGATTCATGCAGTTGCGCTCACCTTGTGGGGTACAACAGCAGAAGAGACTGTACCAGCTAGAGCTGAGACTCACAAACAAGGACCTTGCCCCATATCTATCAGTCTTCCTGTGGAACGTGTAGAACCAGTCCGGCCCTCGGTGAGCACACGTCACATAGTCCGTCAGCAAACTAAGCATCATCGCTTGTTCCAAATTTGTGTGTTGATTCACAGAGTAGTGTTGCTGTGAATAATAATACAAGTTTAAAGTATGTCATATTTATTCACAACACACTATAAATCACAAACTAACTTAGAACTAGGACAGTAGGCCTACCAAGAATTAGGGCCTATAATGTTTTAGTGATAGAATGAAAGCATGTGAAAATAGTTCTGAAAGACCCAGGCTGTAATTTTTCTAGCGTCCTTTAGACAGGAGTCGCGTACTGCATACTTTAACTAGGAGTCTTCTAGCTCAGCGCCTTGTGTCTTTTAGCCAAGAGTCGTTTAGTCCAGCATCCTTTAGGGCTTCCTGCATTCTTTAGCCAGGAGTATTTTAGTCCAGCTAACTGCGTCCTTTATAGAAAGAAGTCTTTTAGTCTGGTGTATTGCATCCTTTATGAAAGAAGTCTTTTAGTCTGGTGTACTGTGTCCTTTAACAAGGAGTCTTCTAGTTTCGTGGTCTGTGTTCCTTAGCCAGAAGTTTTCTAGTCTGGCATACTGTGTCTTTTAGTTCAACATCCTTGAGCCCAGCGTCATTTAGTCTGGCACCTTTCGCCAGCAGTCCTTTAATTTGGTGTCCTGTCTCTTTAAGCCAGGAGTCCTTTAATTTGGTGTCATGTCTCTTTCATCCAGGAGTCCTTTAGTTCAAATCCTTTATCCCAGTCCAACATCCTTCATGAATATATCTTCTCTATCCACTCATCATGGGGATAGGGGCTCCATAGAAAAAGAGTTTACCCACAGGAGGATTTATTTTTTACAAATATTTAGTGAAAATTTGAGATATTACTCAATGAACCTATTTACAAAACCTTAGGTACAAGCACTGGAGGGCTGTTGCCAGCAAGCAAGGCTTGACAAGACTGTACTACGGTACCGGTAGTAAACTGTTCAATCCCCCCTCACCAGTCACCATACATTTGACCAACCACACACAAAATAATATAATGAATGCATGTATATTATGGGCTTTAGAGGGCGAGTTTGATACTGAATGGGGGTGAACAGTTTGTTAGTAGTTCCATCAAAATTTGCTAGCCCTGGAAACAACACACTTAGGCCACCCTCATTGAGAGATTATAGTGAAACATTTTGATGAGAGTAGGGAAAAGCCTAGGCTGACTCACCAGAAGTTGTGCGCAGTCCCCCTTGGAAAGTGTGCGCAGCGTACTAAGAATCGGCATCGGCTGTTCCCTCAGAGACTCCATAGCAAGCGTCTCCACCCGAGCACAGTCCGAGTGGAACGAATCCACTAATCTGTCTGGGGAGTCCTTGTTCATCACGTCACAGTCCATGGCTAGTCTCCCTGTCAACATAACCTCAAACAAAATAATGAATAGCGACTTGAAAGCAGACCTTAAAAACTGTAATGCCAAGATTGTGAATTGCGAGTTGCATTGTATGTCTGCGAGACATTTCATTTCACTCCTGTAAAGTTAAAAAAAGTGGAGATTTTCTTTTTTAGATGTCTTTGGAGTTTCCACTTTACAGGTACTTTACTTTGTGAGACTTTGTTATCATTATTATTAATACCGCGTCTTACTACCCGTTCGAGTTGTAGGCACTTACGTTAATGTGTAAGGGTGGTTGTGAGATGAAATGGAAGACCTACAGTTTAACGTGGAATCCGAACCACGGTGGAGGCCTGGCATTCCTCACATTCACAAGTTGTGATTAATACACGTCTTGTCAGAGGTGAAGGAAGGGGAGACTTTGTTAGTCACATTTACTTGTAGGTACTTTAGTTAAAGTCTAATTTTCATTCGACAGCTAGAAAAGTTACTCTCAAGTACGGTATTATATATATATAATTCTCTCAACATGCCCAAGCCAACCTAAGACGCTTCTTTCCCACTGACCTATTGGATTCTCTTTCAAAGCGCACTCCTTCAGCACTCATTAATTACTGACTCTTTCCATATGAGTTTTTCCACATAGCTCAGTCCAACCGCATTCACCTTTATCTCCTCTTTAAGATCTCCCAAGCTCATAATATGAGCCTATTCACCCCTTGGCACTAGTACAACTTTAAAGGTGCCCTGATAATAGTTTTTCACAAAAAAATCTGTAAGCTATACAAACTTAAAAATGCATTAAAAATTATAATCATTTTCTTGTGGTTTTATAGACCAAAGGGTGTTAATCTTTTCAGCCTCATAATAATTTTCACCAATCGCTTTGTAAGCTACTCTTTACTCCTTTGACAGAGTGCATCCTCGAA
Source organism: Timema genevievae (assembly GCA_902155825.1). Taxonomy (NCBI): domain Eukaryota; kingdom Metazoa; phylum Arthropoda; class Insecta; order Phasmatodea; family Timematidae; genus Timema; species Timema genevievae. The sequence continues at coordinate 143,985 of CABFWO010001610.1, forward strand.
AACAGTTTAACTGTAGGAATTATTGTCCAAGAATAGGTCTATTGTCGCATCACTAATAAGTGCAGGAGAGGGTTAAACTATAAAGGAGTCATTATCCAATAAGATACAAGATAACCTAACCTTCCAAATCTATGAAAATTAACTGGCCTACAATACAAATTGCTTTTTGTAAAAAAAATCTCACAAGTGACCAGCATAGTATCCTTCTACAAGAAATTATTAATTTTTTGCGAAAGAGAGCGAAATATGATATGTGCAAAAAAAATTGCGCATTCAGCTCTATAATATACATATAACCTCAGTCGTGAATTCTAGGGTTTTTTTGAGTTTAATGAAAGTATAAATTTTGTGACTTTCAGTTTTCTAGATAAAAAAATCCTGGTAAAAAGGTAAAAGTCCTTAGTTTTCGTCCCCAAAATACGTATTCATATTGACTAGCCTATAGTGTGCGTCTCCTAAAGTTAATATTTGAATTGCTTCTCTTGTGTGTACTAAGATTTGTTAGACTTTGTTGGTTAATAACTTATTTTATAGGCTTTAGTGGCCGGTGTTTGGAGTAAAACTTTTTCCAGGCTTGATTAACGTCAATTAACTAACTCTACCTTATGTCTGTACAAAACTACAATTATTACGAGTTCTGCAGAGTGCAGGGTTTTTAAAACTGAAAAAAGAGAAAAGTTAAACTGGAATCTTACCTGATTATAGTTTAGACCTGATTCAAATATTAAAACTAAGAAAATTAAATAAATTTGAAAATTACACCATAAGTAAACATAATTTAAACCTTAATAGAGGGTAGAAACTAATTAAGATATGTATTATTATTAGTTTAACATTCCATTAATCTTCCCCGCCAATTATAAAACTGGCCAGTCTTGACACATAAATAAAATCTTCTCCCATAAAAAAATAGTATTTATTCAAAGCGTTGACAAGATGGCAGCACCTTATATAAAAGAAAAACAAGATTTGTGTGATAACATAAGGATAATCTGATTGCAGTGCAGCTATTACGGGTTGAGTTTTAGCATGCCAAAAAATAAATGTGAAAATATGTTTTATACTCTTAAAAAATAAGCACTATGGGGACAGAATAAAACTACAAAAATAAGCAAATTGATAGTGTTCTTATTTGGTAAGAAATTTAAAGAATTATAATTAAAGTTTGCTGAATAACTGCATAAATAAACAGAATGTTCATTTGGAGTTACAAAAGCTATCTTGTTTAGGACTAAATTTATTATACAGTCAACGTATACGTGTCAAAACAACATGAGTGCATGTGTACTTAGACAATTCAAAACACATCAGACCTTAGACCATTAGAGATTGTTGACAGCCAGGTTAAACCAGTGAACTCTTTACTATACTGGATGGACATAAACACACCCAGTGACACCACGTGTGAAGTCAGCGCCCGGGCCAGCCTTGAAAGAAGCGCTCCTCTCTCTCCCCCC
>CABFWO010001610.1:145488-162054 GCA_902155825.1 Timema genevievae
CCCCCCTCCCCCCCCCCCCCCCCCCTTCCCATTCCCGACCACTCACATCATCTCGTATTTACACCATAATTCTAAGGGTTATTGTTATGGAGAAAATAATAAGCAGTGCAACCTTTATTGTGCAGAGTGTCACCAATCAAAAACACTTTTTAGATCCTCCAAAGGTTATGCCTCGCTCTTTTTAATTATGTTTTTAGCTCAAATAGTTATAATTATTTCATAACACATACCTGGCACCTGGCACCATGGCTGATATGCCCAGCCCAGGAGTACATCTCAATTTTTTATTATTGAATAGCAGGATTAAATAAATATATTTGTGTACAAATACGGTATTTTATTCACACAATTTTAAAAATCGAAAGTAACATATAATTATTGTTATTGTAGTTGCGAAATGTTCAGAATATTACTACGTAGTAATTCACTATTCACTTTGATAAGTCATAATTAATACCCTTAATTAACCATGGACATGTACTAGAGGGGAGAAAGTGAAGAAAAAACTCATCCCATATTAGCCATTCAGATCTACACAATAATAACTTACAAGACGATAAAAGCATAGGTAGGCCTACAGCTATTGTCAATTACTAGGGACATGCAAAATTCGCATTTGCGATAAAACGAATTTTAACACGAATTCTACTGTTTTCACATGAATACCACACATTTAAGCTTTTTTTTCTCTAACTATACACAATTTCTTTGTAATTTGGCAAATACCACATCATGCAATATAATTTTCAATGCGGTAACACTGGTGATAGCATTATACCAGGGCTGCTGTTTATACGAATAGTATCAGTTTTTATTTGTTTTATAGGTATAAAATGGATCACAGGAATAATGAGTATTTTCAGGATATTTAAGCTTTTTTTATCTAAAGTTAACATTAAAAATCATGATTTCTACTTTTACATATAATACCCGTATCACACGACACTAGCTCGTACTTGAAATCCAGTGTGATAGCTAGCACATCATCTAGCGTAGTGTGAATCAGAAAAAGTATACTGGTTCTGCCTCTTGGTACTGGCTACCACACTAGTTGTGAGGATAGAACAGGCGCTATTTTCATACTAGTTCCGACACTAGTCTGTGTAATTCGACCAATCAATGTGCGCTGAGACTGTGTGTAGAGAACTGGTAAAAATGGTGCCAACATGGTCATCGGATGTGATTTTGTTGTTGGGAGAAAATTATTCTAAACATCCTTGTTTATATATTACCAAATTGCCACAATATAACAATATATTTAATTAAAAACATGTCATCTAAAAAACGACAAACTGTGTTCCAGACCCAATTTTAATCTAAATAAACTTAATAGCATGCCAACCTAGGGTGGTTGTTTTTTTAGAATATAAAGTGTACGTAGGCCTAAAAAGGACATCTGTGTATCGAGGATACTATACTTGTACAGCCATGGGCTTAGGGGTTTCTGACCACATCGTAAATAAATTAATACAAATTTAAACGTTAGAGTCACCCCAAATTTATATTATCTAACCTCCGAAAGTTTCATTTTTAGCATCCCGCGACCATTATTTCGTCTTTCCAGCCAGTCCCGTGACCATATTCTTTTCCTACTCTCCCTCTCATAATTTTCAATATCATTATTAATAATTAATGCAGTTGCTGCACCCAAAATTAATCTCTGACGTTCCATAAATATTTGCATTGAACCTAGTACCAAACTAGCAGAGTGTGAATACTCTAGTCTCGTTTCTATTGTACTAGTTAGTATACAGATATCTAGGCGCTAGCTAGCACACTTGACTTCTAGTACAAGCAAGAGTCGTATGATAGATTGATCTCTATAATATAACTGGATGGACATCTGTGGCTGAAATTTTCTAGCTGTCGTCTGCATACCATTGTGTAAGAGAGAAGGAAACTTTCGGGTATCTCTTTCTCTCCTACACCCATACAAGGCAATGTGGCATTTTGACATCGTTCATTAATTTAATTGACTATACGTGATATATCAATGTGTGATTAGTTAAACGAAATAAATATGTTAGTAAAAGCTTTGAAGAGCATAACAAAGTTCGAAACTGGATAGTTTTTTCTTTAAATAAGTTGATGTAGCCTAATATATACGATGATTTTTGAAGGAAGCTTGCTTGTAAGGCTTTATCTCGTACCAGAATCTTACCCTATAGTTGTGTTTAGTTAGAATAAAAGACCTTCCAGAAGGAAATATCTACTTCCGTTCTAAATGGCCGTCTATCCTACCAAAATATTATATATTATAGTATTCTGGTATGAAATAAAGCCTTACAGATTGGGATTAATACTAAAATCAGGGTTTAGTAGATAACGTACTTCCTTCAAGCCTCTAACCTAAATTATCATTTGAAAGTAATACTTCTACACAAAATATGTCATTCAAATCAATGTAATACAGTTTTTAGCTATCATGTTTCATTAAAGTTATCGAACTTTCAACATAATATGGTTTCTGAAAGCAATACATACGATATGAGCCAATTTTTTTGAAAAAAAAAGGTAATAAAATAATACTTTCTATTAGCCTATAACCTAAGTGATAATTTGAATATATGGCAACTACACAAAGTTTGTCATTCAAACCAATGTAATCAAGTTGATACCTTATTCATTATATTTATCGAACTTTCAATATAATATGATTTCTGAAACTAATATACAAACCAATAACTAACTTTAAATATAAGTGTAGTCTTGGCAGATTGTAAATAACATTGATGATATCTACATATTTAAATATGTTAAAGATTTTATTCATATTTGTACAGTATTACCTGTAAAACTGAAATGTATGTCCTTTAACGTAAATGTTTCTTGAGGAAAGTGTGGTATAATACTTCACTACTTTCAAACAATAACACTTTTATTCATCAGAGACATGTTTTCACATAAGAACATTGAAAGAAACCATTAAATCTGTCCCTCCACAGTGTAGCAGACGATAAAATTGAGCGTCACGCTTTAGTCCTTGGCAATGTGTATGTGTATGTCCAGCCAGTTATCTTATAGAGATCAATGTGTGATAATAGCTTTACGATACCCGCCTCGGTGGCGTAGTTGTCTAACGCGCTAGTCTTGTTGAGCTCGATCGCCGAGGACGGGGAGATCGAGGTTCGAATCTCGGTCTGGTGAACTGGGGGTGGTTTTTCCTAAATGGTTTTCCACTCTCCCTCCACGCAAATGCGGGTTCACTTCCTCTAAATTCAATCCTCCCAATTTAATCCACTAGCGTAATTAGTACTTAAGCGTATAACCCGAACGGGTAGTAAGACGCGGTGCTAAATAAAAAAAAAGCTTTACGATACCTAAAGTTCGATAAATCGATTCTTTGTCTACAAGCTTTAAAAGAATTCACGCTAGGTACAAGCAAGGACATTCATATATATGGACCTTGCTACAGGTGGTCATCTTTGGCAAAATTATATCTTCTTAATTTTTATCCCCTTCTCCTTATTTGATAGTAGTTTAGTCTTCTATGACGACATGTTTCAATGTTATTATTGTTTGGTCTAAACTTAAGTTGATAATTGATTATTTCGATATTGCTATTTGTAAGACTCGAAGGTAATGATATTGATATATCGAGTTTGATATTACTAAGAGTGAAATGTTTTGTGCTTCTTTATATTTGATTTTTCTCCGAAAATAAAGTTAAATACACAATATGAACGAGAAATTTAGACAGTTTTATCCTAGTTTTTTTTAACGAATACTAATTCGACTCATATTTACGTAACTAATAACATTGCTTTCAGATTATAATATTATCGCTTTTGGAGAAAAAAATAACCTCACCGTTTGCGTGTCTCTATCAATTACTAATAACTATTGACAACAAGAAATGACCACTCCGAATCGCTAAGTGAAACCATTGTAAAGAATTTACATATTTTGAATAGGAAAGAAGAACCTGTAGGGCTAAGCCAAAATAGTTATAATAAAAGTCGGTATCAGGAATTAAAAACCTCTGCACCACGTCGTACGACTTACAAATCACCCTATAAAAACTTGCTCAAAAGAAACGTTGGCATCCCAAATTAAACAGCTATATTTAATAAAAGGAATAAATTCGATATAATTATTTTATTATCATCTCGGTGTTAAACTGGGAGTAATTTGTTCTTTAATTTTTTTTAAAGGGGTCGGGATTGAACACGAGTCAATTTGATGGTAGTGTGACACCGTACCATGTCCATCAAAGAGGTATATAGTAAATTTCTTGAAAGTTAGACCTATAACACTGCAAACCTGTGATTAGGTAATCATTGGTGAAACATCTTTTTAATTACAGGTGGACAATATTAAAACCAAGAGAATCCTTAAATAACTCTCCAAAGTTTTCTAAAAATAATAATTTAACCCCACTTGAATAATAACAATTGCCATAAAACAATATGGTGGAATGTCTGGAAGTTAATGTTGACGTTAAAATGCTAACCAGAAGGTTGACATTGCATTAACTTTACCAGCACTTTAACGAGGACGCTAGCTCTAACCGAACATTGTAAAATCCAAAGTAGTGGTCGTTATCGCTAAGACTTATGTTAAGCCCTAACGAATGGAATAACATGACATTGTAAGATTGGGCCTGAATATGATTATTGAATAATATGACGCGTTATAAACAACAACATAAACATGTATTATACTTTAATCTGTTTTCCTAACAACTCCATAATTTCACAAACATTTAAATAGTTAATTACAATCTATTGGTTCAAATTAAGCCAATCAAAAGCTTTGTAACAAATCTATTGCTTCGAAAATCTTAATGATAAGAACTAATGGAAGGCATCCATCCGTAACTTGACGAGCACATCAAAATAGTATTGGAAAATGCAACGCCAAGTTTAACCAATAATTAGACTTTACGGACGGTTAAATTACGAGGACTTTAACCTGACATTGTAAGATTAGGCCTAAATGTCTATCTATTCACTGTGTTAGCCAATTTATTAGAAGATAGTGGAGAAGGAAAAGGTTCATCACAAGGCCTGTGGCTCACGGGCTGTGAGCTGAACGAATTAATGTCGTAGTGGTGCCAACAGTTTACATTGGTTGCTCTTTTCACTTTACTGATTTAATTAAACTGATGTTTTATAACACAACAACACATTATACTATTTTATATTCAATGTTTACAAGACGTATTTTAAAAATTTGGCAACATTATCCGTTGGCATCTGATCTAATTCCCTTATAATATATTCAATCCTTACATTTTTAAAACGATTTACTTACACAAACGGGTACGAGGGGCACCCGGGGCGATGGCCTCACTCACCCCTCCCTTGTGGCGCCCCTGCTGACACCCCTTGCAACGGATCAAATCGTGACGCTAAAGTTTGTCGTCTGATTAACGAGGGGACAGATTTAATGGTTTATTTCAATGTTCTTATGCAAAAACATGTTTCTGGTGAATAAAAGTATTAGTGTTTGAAAATAGTGAAGTATTATACCCCATGACTGATGACATATTCACAATAAAGGATATACAATTCAGTTTTAAAGGTAATATTGTACAAATAAGAATAACATCTTTAATATGTAGCTATCAACCATGTTGTTTACATTATGGCAAGACTACAATATATTTAAAAAGGGTTATTAGCTTATATAATGGTTTCAGAAACAATATTATATTTAAAGTTCGATAGCTAAAATGATAAAAAGGTAGCTTAAAACTTAATTACATTCGTCTGAATGACAAACTTTGTGTAGTAGTTTTATATTCAAACTATCATTTAGGTTATTGGGCTTGTAGGAAGTTTTACTAGGTACCGTGTATTAGAATATATTTAAAGTTGGTTCTCAGCTTGTATAATATTGCTTTCAGAAACTATATTATATTTAATGTTCGATAACTATAATGATATAAGGTCACTAAAAACCTCATTACTTTTGTTCGAATTACAAATTTTGTGTATAAGTATTACGTTCAAACGATCATTTAGATTATAGGCTTGTAGGAAGAATAACTATTTCGGCCTACATCGACTTATTTAAAGAAACATCATGAGTGTTGAACTTATTTATGCTCTTTAAACCTTTTACTAACACATTTGTTTCGTTAAACTAATCATATATTGATATATTTCACATATTTATAAAAATTAGCGAACGATATCGAAATACCACATAGCCTTTTGTGTGTGTGTGTGTGTGTGTGTGTGTGTGTGTGTGTGTGTGTGTAAGAGAGAAGATAATACCAGAAAGTTTCTTTCTTTCTCACACAATGGTATGCAGACGATAGCTCGAAAATTTTAGCCGCTGATGTCCATCCAGTTATAGTACACCATTGATCTCTATAATATTTAATTTAATCACTCACACATTGATGTATCTCATATATTCAATCAAATTAATGAGCTAAGTCAAAATGCCACACTGCCTTGTATGGGTGAAAGAGAGAAAGAGATACCCGAAAGTTTCTTTCTCTCTTACACAATGGTATGCAGACGATAGCTCGAAAATTTCAGCCACAGATGTCCATCCAGTTATATTATAGAGATCAATGTAGTACACATATTAGTGGGTTAAACAACTTCCGCGAAACAGCCCGCCACTAGCGGCAGAAATTACTACTAATTGAATGATTCTATATGAGAGCTCTCTATCGCCAAACTGTGAACTAAGCTTGATACTGTAGCACTAGTGGAGAAATGTAAAACTATTACAGCATTGGCTCCGCGGCTCATATGGTAACATAATTATTGTTTTAAATTATCAGGAAAGTCGAACACAATTTGAAAGCTATTGAGTTCAATGTATGAAAAGCTAAATGTTTTAATCCTTGAAATTTTATTCACTAATGTTCAACCATACTATGTATATCACCAACATTTTAAATAAAATGTTCAAAGAAAAAAAAATTCCGTTCATTTTTTGAGATTCAGTTTCATATCAAATTGTGTTCAACTTTCCATGATTTAATACAATATTTGTTTTAACATTAATAAGGAAAGTGCTATTTAAATACATTTTTTTAGAACATTGTTTGAGAATGAGGTTTAATCAAAAAGAAATGTTATTTTTAACTTATTTATTTATGTACCACATAAAATATACAAACATATACAAATCTTATACTTTGATTAGATAAGCTGGTGTACATAGTTATATTGTTGACTATTTTGTAGAAAACCGAATAAATAGTAAAAAATTATACTTAGGCCTAATGAAACATATACAAATTATTGTTTGGTAATATAAAAACAAATGAAGGTTAACATGCCCAATGGAATTAAAAATGTTGAATGACAGTAAACCTTAGAGGTTAAGACAAAAATTGAAGCAGTAAGTACTATGATTGGACTATTATCACCTGGCTCTATCATCGCTAACAGTGGCGGCCACTTGGTCGGTATAACTCGCTTGCAGGCTCACTCCATGAAGTTCTTTTGTTATTTAAATCAGCATAACTTTTTTAGTGGTATAGTCTTTGATTAGTTGCTATAAAAACAAAAGGTTTGCCTTGTTTGATTCGTTTCGTTCCAGCCCCTACTCTTGTTACCGTACTATCCGACATTTGGGCTATCCGGCCACCCATCGGTCTCGTTTGGGTCAGAATCTCTTTCAACATTTTTCAGATTTACCTTGTTTATCTTAGAATAGTAAAAAGATTATTATTTTCTTGGTACAACCCGGATCAATTCCGATTCCGATATGAATTATCAAATCTTTTAACAATAAACTCTCTATCTATACCAATATTGAAACTAAGCCTTTTTTTAAAAAAACAACTTAAGATATAATTAGTCACTTCAAGCTGTGCAGTATTGATACCTACCCCCCCTCTCTCTCTCTATCATATGTTCGTTACCTAAACCTTGATTCACAGATTCGCCAAAAGTGGAGTAGAATCTACTGAGTGTTGCAGCAACTCACACGCTGTACGTCGACCCATGATGCATTGCAACGCAAACTTAAACAGCTGATTATCAACATATTTTATTTTCTAGTGGATATATTTCAGATCACTCTCCCGATGGATGTTTTCAAATTATAACGCTGTGTCGTGGCACAATCCAATACATCGATACACACGTTTTACACTAAACGGGTTATTTCAGATCTCCTCACAAAGGACAACGAAGCTGTCTGCTAGCTTCTGGCTGTAGAACGAGCATGCGTTGTCAAATGAGCATGCGCACTGATTTGAGATGGTTGGTTCTCAGATTTGATTGGTTCTCCTGTGCCGAACGTCTCAGGCAGAGCGGACGGAGTAGAGATGAATTGAACTTGAGTAGCACAGGAAATCTTTGCCATTTCCCACTGGTGTTCGTGGAATCCGTGGTTGGACGTTTTGTAGAAATCGCTTCTCAGCTTATCGAATGGGGCAATTCACACTGATGTCCACGGTGTTACAGAATGACTGAGTTGTCCGTGGTACGGATGTTTTCAGAGCACTCTCTGAGCGATCAGCAGGGCGTCCGCGTGGACGTTTTGGACTGAGCATGCGCAGTGGCGTTTTGAAGAGCACGTGGTCGCTTACACTACACTACAGTGTAGCAACTCAAGTTTGTAGGCATCAAAAAGTCCGCGGAAGTTTGGTTGCAGTGTGAATTGGCACGTCCATGAAAATTTATTTCGTCCACGGTTGCTGTGGACACCGCGGATGTCAGTGTGAAATGGCCTTAAGAGCTCGTCACGTGACCCCGTTTCTGTTCTGCGCTAGTTTTTCGGAGAACGTGTGAACTCACAGTAAGGCTACGGCCACGCTTGCGACCAGGTCGCAGTAGTGTATTACATTGATTCTTATGAGGGTAGCCACACTTCGCGACCAGCGACAGCGACAGATTTTAAAACGCTTTCGTGAGCGATTTCAGGTCGCAGCGACAAATACGCTCGCCTTTATTTCTTATGGAGGTGGCCACACTGTCGCGAGAACACTGGACACTTGTGTGGGTTTACTTGCGTCATCCCAGGTTAAAATGTCGACCGATAAGGTGCTCGGGACCAAGCTATCACTCCTCCACTAAACATTTTCACTAACTTTCTTGCAAACCGCCCAGTGTTTCCCGCCCGTCTGGAGTTTGACACTCGGTGGAGTACGGTATTTTGCAATGTTTGATACCGAGCTATTTATAAACTGTGGCATCTGAAACATCGAGACTACTCAAACGGATGTTAAATCCAAACTCTGGATAGAGGTTGCAGTTGCAACAGTCGAGGGTTGGGATTAATTAAATAATGAATAAAGAAATGAACAAGGTAAGAACTTCTTTAATTAGCATAAATAAAATAATAAAATCATACAATAAACTTATTAACAATAGATTGAAATGCTTGGCAAGGGCTTGGAGTGCAAAGGTTGTTTCCAATCATAGTAATTAATTCCACTTGGTAAATAATATTTTTAAAATACCGTGAACATAGCGATAAACTGCATTTCATACTTGATACCGAAAACATTATGATTAAGTAGGGGTGTGTTCTCAGGTTTTAAGTCTGTCCATAAGTACGTCTCTGCATATTAATGGGATGGACAACGTATTATCTAGATTTACGTTTATTCTTCATATCACATCTTCACGCCTTGGTGCCATGATAACTGGTCATAAAGCGCGGCGACCAGGTCGCAAGCGTGGCCTGTAGCAACAAAAAGTATTACACGCGACCTGGTCACAAGCGTCGCCGGTAGCAACAAAAAGTATTCCACGCGACCTTGTCGCAAGCGTGGCCGGTAGCAACATAAAGTATTCCACGCGACCTGGTCGCAAGCGTGGCCGGTAGCAACAGAAAGTATTCCACGCGACCTGGTCGCAAGCGTGGCCGGTAGCAACAGAAAGTATTCCACGCGACCTGGTCGCAAGCGTCGCCGGTAGCAACAAAAAGTATTCCACGCGACCTTGTCGCAAGCGTCGCCGGTAGCAACAAAAAGTATTCCACGCGACCTTGTCGCAAGCGTGGCCGGTAGCAACAAAAAGTATTCCACGCGACCTTGTCGCAAAGCGTGGCCGGTAGTAACAAAAAGTATTCCACGTGACCTGGTCGCAAGCGTGGCCGGTAGCAAAATAAAGTATTCCACGCGACCTGGTCGCAAGCGTGGCCGGTAGCAACATAAAGTATTCCACGCGACCTGGTCGCAAGGGCACTAACTTTAAATCTTGATGCGTGGGCTGTTTATTTTTTTCATGGGTGGTAGTTTCTCCCTCAAGGCCGGCTCTAAGACAGGGGAGGGGTGTATGCCAGGGAAAGCAGTTGTCTAGGGCGGCAGAAATTATATAAATAGATTAGAAAAATATATAATTACTGTATTACCTATGAAGTAAGAATATAGATAGCGTATAACTCGAACGGGTAGTAAGACGCGGTGCTAAAAAAATATAGGTCATGTCAAAAAGAGGTAATTATTCAATAATGGTTTATTTAGAATAGCAAACATATTTCTTAAAAATGTATAATGGGGCTTGCTTAATATTCATTCATGTTTTGGTTTTGATGTAAGCGTGTAGACTTTCATAATAAGTTTTTAATTTTTAATTTTATAACAATTTCTTACAATGTTATCTTTATGAGAGGATGCATAATATAAATAACTTAGACTATACATCTGTAGGCCTAGTGTACATTATTAATCAACACACGTGATTCAAGTAAAGTGGTTTCCTTTAGTAAGACTTGGCGATTTATAATTTTAAAATTAATTTTTATTATTTTATTATTTAGCACCGCGTCTTACTACCCGTTCAGTTTATACGCTTAAGTACTAACTACACTAATGGATTAGGAATTGAGAAGGTTGAATTTAGAGGAAGTGAACCCGCATTTGCGTGGAGGGAGAGTGGAAAACCATTTAGAGGAAAACCACCCCCAGTTCACCCGACTGAGATTCGAACCTCGCTCTCCCCGTCCTTGGGGGTCTGGCTCGACACGACTGGCGCGTTAGCCAACTACGCCACCGAGGCAGGCTTAAAATTAATTGATCTTGAGTAAATTAAGAATTTAATTTTTTACTATAATTTCAAAAACTAATGAATTGATAAAAATAATTGATGAGGTTGGGGCATAGATTTATATAAGATATAGCCTATTCACTATTTAAACTTCTATGAAATCTGTAGATCTAGCTATCAATCCAAATAATCGTCGATATAAGCTGTCCCCAAGGTCATGTGGTTCAAGAGGTAAGTTTTTTCGTAAAATGAGGGGTGTCATGTTTTTGCCCTAACCCCCTCAATAAGTTATGGTGTTTTATACAGTACAGTATGTAGAGCCTATATATTTTGTAAATAAAACAAAGTGACTTGACCAATAACTTGATCAAGTAAGATTGACCAATATTGACGTTCGCTGCAGTAATGTGGGTAATGAAGGAACAGGATGAGATCAGAATGCAGGAGAGTGAAATGAGATTTCTGAGAAGAAGGATTGGTGTGATAAAATTTGACGGAATGAGAAATTAGAGAGTAGGAGGAATAGAAAAGGAAGAGGACAAGATAGAGAAGGCACAACTAAGGTGGTATGGCCATGTGAGAAGAATGGAGAGGGAAAGGATGACCAGGAGGATGTTGGAGGTGGAGGGAGGAGGCCGAGAGGAAGACCAAGGGACAAATGACTGAAGGGAGTAAGGAGAAGTGTGAAGGAGAGAGGAGAGGACTGAGCTGAGGTGGAGGGAGGAGGCCGAGAGGAAGACCAAGGGACAGGTGGCTGAAAGGGATTAAGGAGGAGTGTGGAGGAGAGAACTGGGCTGAGGAAAGGTTTATGTTACAAACAAACCCAGCCAGTGGCTGGAAGCTATTCATGATCATGATCATGATGATAATGATAGCTTAGAATATTGATAATAAATTAAATTTATCGAAATTGGTAAAAATATTATAAAATTTGAATTTATAGCTCTAAATTGTATTTTGAATTTTGGGTTAAAATTGTACTTTTTTTTATTGTCAATTTCTATCTGTATTTTTTTTAATGTCTTGAGAGGCCACGGCGATATTTTTATGCTGTGCCTATGGAGGCAAAAGGCCACGAGCCGTCCCTGTTTTCTCTCCCTCTATTTCTACGTATATCGATCACAGAAAGGCGATAAGAAGGGAGGTAAATACTAAACAAGGTCCATCAATGACTGCATCTAACAAAATGGTGGCTATGACTTTGAAGTGGCTTCGGTCCATTCACTGGTGTATGTAAATAATGAGATTATACTGGAGATTGTTGATTGTATTTCTTGGTTGGGTCTTACAAAAAATATACGTATCTTGGTATTCGAATAAAAATAGATAGCCAACAGTGTTAATAAAAGAATAAGGCGTATAATATACGTATCTTGGTAATTCGAATGAAAATAGATAGCCAACAGTGTTAATAAAAGAATAAGGCGTATAATATACGGATAGGGTAATCGTGTTTCAGGTTCATGGCGGTGGCTGGGATGTCTATGCTGTCATCAGCAGAAACCAGAAACCAACGTAACTTTCGCACGTGCCTTATGAAAATAGATAAATTAAAACAGCATGTAGCTATAATTAATCTAATAATACATTTTAAAAAACAGTAGTGAAAAACAAATTAATTAAAGACTGCACTCCTCCCACCGATACCTCCTCATATCCATTATAGAATGGTGGGTCATGAAGGTTTGTCGTTCTAAAATTGTGACGTGGTTCTAAGAGGTTTGGGAACCACTGCTTTTTGGGATTTCAACCCTTACTGCCCTAAATCAGATGTTGAACCACCGGTAGGTCCTACTAAAACATTTAAGCCTATATTTTATTTTAAATGGTAATTTTCTTTCGATGTGTTATTTGAGTTGAATAAACACAAGATTGACAATAGCAATAACATTTGACACACGAATGAAGCACAAAGTGTAACTCTAGACCTAGAGTGTGGGATTGCAAGAGGACATGTTCTGTGAACTGCTAGTAGCAGTCACCAGGACAGGCGGGTAATATTTCCCTCCAACTCACATTACAACAGGACAATGTTCTGTGAACTGCTAGTAGCAGTCACCAGGACAGGCGGGTAATATTTCCCTCCAACTCACATTACAACAGGACAATGTTCTGTGAACTGCTAGTAGCAGTCAACCAGCCACCAAGACAGGCGGGTAATATCTCCCTCCTACTCACATAACTAGAGGACAATGTTCTGTGAACTGCTAGTAGTTGGTATAGTTTATTATTACCGTCTTGTATAAGGAAAAAAAATTAAATCCCCTTATGGGACTCGAACCCACTACCTTTGGATTAGAAGTCCAACGCGCTTTCCACTGCGCCAAAGAGGCTGATATATGTAAATTAATTATTTTCCTGAGACTTAGATATTTTTATTATATTATTGACTTTCAATAAAGTGATACAGTGGATTGCTGGTAGCGAGGGGTCGGGGTTTGAATCATAATCGGTTCTACTGAGGGTGTTTTTTTCCTAAATAGTTTCCCACTCTACCTCAACGCAAATGTGAATACACTTTATCTAGATTTCCTCAAACAAATCAAATATTTTGGTTAACAGGTAACAGGAACACAATAGAACATCCTAAGATAATTATTGAAGATTGTTTTATTGATTTTGAAGTTTCAAAATAGATATAGCTACTAGATCTACTTTTATGTATTCATACGTCAAACCATGTAGTCTGCAGCTGCTACTTTTGATATATATTATCAATATCTATAAAACAATAATAACAATAACCATACTACTAAGTTATTATTACTGTTATGACTTATAGATCAATTAACAGATATAAAATAAAATTATGAAAATGTTGAAAGTGTTTATTTAATTTGCTGAAATCGTTTTATTTTGATGTGTTTGATTGGACAAAGTTTCTTTCTTTCTCCTTTGTTGGTACGAAGTCATGTGATTAAGGACACGGAGTGTGTACAATCCTAGAAATCCAAAGGACTCTTTTAAGTTCATTAAGTATAGTAAGGGATTATGCGGACGAGGCCTAAGATTTCGGATATACCCTTGTTGCATGTAGGGAGTCAGCGCTGTCCTCCCTATCATTTCCCTTTCTCCTCTATTCTCCCCCCTCCAACCCTACTATTACCCCCTCTATCCTCCTCTTATCCCTCCTGACTGGCTCACCCTCTTTTTTCCCACCCCTCTCCTCCTTCAAAACAACTGCTGGAGAAACGAATTATCCCTTTTAAAATAAGAGTGTATCAAATCACACTACTTTTGAATTTTAAAATTAAAACATGATATGCAGCAAATCCTCGGTCCCGGCACAGATTTATCTGATTACCAAACCCTTCCTTCACCTCTGACAAGACGTGTATTAATCACAGCTTGTGAATGTGAGGAATGCCAGGCCTCCACCGTGGTTCGGATTCCACGTTAAACTGTAGGTACTCCATTTCATATCACAATCACCCTACCATTACACATTAGCGTAAGTGCGTATANATATCACAATCACCCTACCATTACACATTAGCGTAAGTGCGTATAACCCGAATGGGTAGTAAGACGCGGTGCTAATAATAATAATATTGATATGCAGCAACCACTAGACTTTTAATATATTCTTGATAGGGATCTTTGAAATGTTTCCGTTAAAGTCTAGGGCTTGCGTAATCGAACATAATCCTATAAAATAATGTGGGGATTTTTTTTATCGCTTTATAGTTAATTATTTCAACCTTGACTAAAATCATTTATAATCCTGAATTATTACTCTCTTACTCTACACCAAACCTCATTTTCCTTCTTTCTTTAACGCTCAGGGGAGAAGGGACTTACATCCGTTTTGTCTAAGCACGCTGTTTTAATTGCTGTTTTCAAAATTATATTTTTTAACAGCCGGTCTTACTACCCATTCGGGTTTTACTCATATGTACTAATTAGCCTACGTTAATAGGGATGAGGAGGGTTAAATTTAAAACAAGTGTAGCCTACCCGTAATTTCGTGGAGGGAGAGAGTGGGAAATTATTTAGGAAAAACTACCCTCAATACACCCAACCGGGATTGAACCACGGTCTCTACATCATTGGCAGTCTGGTCTATTGCGAGAGCAGCACCTTAGACCATGCAGCCACTGTCGTTTTTTTTCGAAATTAAAGTAGGCCATCAAATAATCGGAAATTTACTTTCCCCATTTTTTCGCAAGTTTAAATAATTCTACTTGTCATACTTAGGTTTATGAAATGACCGGAGCAATGAGGGGGGGATATGAATCTATACCTCAATTTTCATAGGAACGTTCTTATCTGACAGCTAGAAGAGCTCACTAGGACTACTTTCACGTATTCATACGTCAAGTCATGGGATCTGCAGTTGTCACTTTTATTGTATATTATCAATACCTAAAATATAACAGTAAAATGTTATCAATGTTGGACATAAATAAAATATATTTGTGTTTTCTAAAAGGCCTCTGCTACAGAACTTATACCGTAGCTTTATGTTCGTACGTAGCCCAAGATCGTGTCAGAAAGAAATCTCTCTAACACGATTTTCTCGCTGTGTTTTGAAACAATATAAACTTATGAACATGTTATTATAAGTGACATGTTCTTCCCTACCTATGAAGGTGAAAATTACATCTGTAATCATTCTGACCTTTGTCCTAGAACTTCATCTATCAGGTCAACATTTCACCAACCAAAAGAAGGCTTAAATATATTCTTTCAGAGAGGTAAAATTAAACTTTTATACACCTTAAAACAGTCAACAGTAAGTGACGTATTTGTTTGAATGTTTTTAAAGATAAAATATTCATCCTAATTAATTTTTTACAACGTTTTAAACTATTCTCATTTCATATTCCGCCATTGTACGAAATGAATCTTCACAGCGCGTTGTAGCCCTGGAGTTGGGCGGAGCTTGATCAGTAGTCTCCGCCCTCCGACGCAGTTCCACTGCGCAGTTCTCTCTCTCTCTGTCGTGACTTCACGCGAGGCTAGAACAGTATCAAAGAAGTGACTTACTTGTGACTGCTCACACACCGAGAGCAGAGACATGGCAGCAGGACTTGGCAAAGATTCAAGCTGTAAAGAGACTCCACTAGTCCATAGACTGAATCTGATCGCGGCGAAAAAGAAGCGGGAAGGAGTGACGTAGTAGGGAGACACAGTTAGGCCAACAGATAACAAAACAATTCTTGTCGTTCCAAATAACTCGTATTTCTATTAAATCTATCTTGTAAATTATCTATAACAGTTCTTCGTTAATCACCGCGTAGCCTCTAGCTAGTTAGGCCTGTGAGACTTAATGACGGAAAAGGAAAACTTTATTATAAAAGTAGACTATATGATCCTATATATTATTTTTGTTGTCCACATCCTTTTTTCTCAACTAAACCAAAGCCTACAGCGATGAATAAGGTATCAGTGGATAGGATTTTTTACTGACTTCTGACATAGTATATACTCAGTTTACGTTAAAGCACATTGTTTGTTTAGAATTTAAATTAAAATTAAATTTACTATTGCATTCCGACATCAAATATAGTATACAAAGAGATATTGTAAATTATAAATACGTTCACATTAATAAACTTTCTTTGCTAATATTATACAACTCGCTGAGTAGGCTATTTAATTTCAACAACCCAACAAAAGATTAAATCTTTTTTGGGAGGGGGGGGATGCG
>CABFWO010001611.1:0-86120 GCA_902155825.1 Timema genevievae
CCGACCGAGATTCGAACCTCGATCTCCCCGTCCTCGGTGGTCGAGCTCAACACGACTGGCGCGTTTGCCAACTACGCCACCGAGGCAGGTAGTTTTGTATCACATAACCACAGAATGTTTATACAACACACAATGTCTATGGGACGGAATCCAAAACGAGACTGGCTGCCCGCGACCGGAAATACGACCGTGAGAGATAAACCCTTTAAAAAAAAGGAGGTGCACAACAGACGCCAAACCAAGTTTCTTTGCGCCAAAATACACACATATACAAGCCCCAAACAAACACCATGTGATTATTGCGATTATATCAAGGTGAGCCCTGTCCGTACGATTTTAATACCGACGATTATTGGAACCGTGAATTACGGACTTCAGCAACGAAACGCATTGCTGCAGCATTGTCAGTTGATGGTTTCGGGCCGAAGGAAGTTGCTGCTAAATTCAAAAACCTTAGAAAAAGGTGAAAGACAGCGAGGTGTCTGGTGCGGGTGGAGACAACGTCTACGTTCCAAAAGTGTATTGGTTCAGTGGGATGGACTCATTTATTAGGCCCTACCTGTATTCTCGACCTACACAAACAAATCTCGTAAGTACCTTTTTTAACAAAATTTTACTTATACTTAGAATCACAAACTTTGATGTTCCTTAGCTCTAGATACAGGAATCGTGATTACAGTTTTTTTACCCTACTCTAAACCCACAGATTATCTTTGCAAACCCACAGCTCCCTCTCCATTTAAGTACTGACAATATTCATTTCGAACTCTCTCCGCATGTATGCTTGCGTGTTGGTCTCTTGTCCTCTGGAGATCACGTATACAGTTTTGTACATTTGATCGCCATGACCCCTCAATCAGATGGCCATTATCTGCGTGATTTACGTTGTTAGGAGCAATGTATGTAGGATTAATTTTTTTCATCCAGTTGTGCAATATGCAACAAACTAAAATCACATTGTCCACTGTTTGTAAGTTCTTTAGAGAAATTGGCTTCTTGAGGACTTGGAAACGATCAACTAGAATACCAAAAGCTTTTTCTGATACTCGTCGTGCGCGGCTGAGTCTATAGTTGCAGATCCGTTCTTCATCCGATCGAATACGTTCCTTGTATGGTGTCAAGTATGCCTTTAGCGAAAATGTATCATCTCCAATTACGAGTTTTACAGAGTTAGGAGGCAAGTCAATCCAATTGTTTTCAATGGCACGAGCAAGTAAACATCGGTTCCAAACACCACCATCAGCACAGCTGCCATTCGTTCCTACATCAACATACGTAAAACATTAGTCATGATCAACCAAAGCCATCAGAATGATACTGTAGAAGTGTTTGTAGTTGTAGTATAAGGAACCACTTTAAGGCGGACGAAGTATTACCACATGTTTCCCATCCAATGCCCCTACGCAACCAGGAAATTCCCATCTTTGGTTAAAGTGCTAGAAAATAAAAAAGTGAACAAGGCGATAAAACATACTGCGTTGCTCTCATACATTAAATTAAATGGTAATTTTTACTGTTTTGGTTGTATTTTTCGATATTTTTTTTCTTGTGGAGAATATCGGGGTCTTATTTATGTCCCTACCCCTACGGATAATTGAAGGCCTACTGTATATTGTAGTATTACTGTGTTTATCATGTATTATTTAATGTAGATAATTTATTTTTTATTTCAGATTTTGAAGCAGAAAACCCCAATGAAGATAGCAGTAAATTCAGAACTTCATGAGGATGAGGATGAAGATGAAGTTAGTATACCCACCTTAGAAAATCAACCAAAACGGTCTTTGATCAATTCTAATAAAGATGAAATTTATTCCAGCCAAAGAGACGAAAAAGAAGTTAATACTGACATTAGAGAAAACAGCGCTGAATCATCAGTGAGTGGTGGAATAAAATTAGTGGAATAAAAAGGAAAAGTTTCATCCCTCCTCAGAAGACCACAACTTCAAACAAGCAATCTGATTTTTTTTTTACGGCTATGGACAAACTAAACGAAGTCTCACAATTAGCAGCATCCACGGTTTCAAAGAAACGTGACATGTATTCTCATTTTGGGGATTATGTGGCAAGTGCTCTACGCAAAATGGGAAGTCAAAGAGCCATTCTAATGCAGCACAAGATAAGTAATGTCATATTCAAGAATATGTCTGGCTTATCACCCTACCCTTCAGTCTCTTCTGCCTCCAATCCTCTATCTACGTACGAATCATGTAGTCATGGGAGTGTTGAAGAACGGAACATGCAAGAAGAAACACAGCATGACAGCGAGGAATTTGACTGGCAGTCTATAATTAATAACAATACTGAACTATAATTTTTTTTCTGTAAATTGTTTCTAAAAATAGAATTTATATCAAGTAAAATATTGGATTACTAAATAAACACAGTGTACATACCTGAAAATACTCATCCAAAACCAATTTAACTGCTTTCAATGTTTCTGGAACGAACCTGCTGATCATTGTTTTGGGCAATCGAAACAAAAACTCCAGGCTTTTAAAGCTATCTCCGGCTACTAGGTACCGCAGGGTCACTTCTAATTTCAGTTTTGGTGGTACAGCAAATCTACAAGCTGTGTCCATCTTCACAATGTGAGGATACACTTTTTGCAACAAGTAATCATAGCTTTCTGGAGTCATTCTCAACATCTCTTTATAATCTTACGGGTTTTCTCTAAGTTCATTTGAAAGAGATCTTGACGGACCCATCACTTCTCTTCTGGCAATCCAGCCTCCGCCTTTTCTCGTCAATATTTTTTTAGTACTTTTTCAACTAAAGAATGTAATAACTCGTCCCTAAATACATCTGCAAAGATACCGCACATCAACAACACTCCTTCCACGAGTGCGTTTGAAGCCGAACTGGTGAGTCGTGTAATACACTTCTTTTACCCTATTGTACACATTGCAACAGCGAGAACGAGACGTGGTTAATAGACGTATGAACACGGCACCTCAAAGCTTTTCACGGTTCTTTTTTACGCCTCATTTTCACGTCTCAAGTTTAGCCGTGGTTCTACGTCAATGTAAACACCGCTTTAGGCGGGATTAGCCTGCTTCTAATATTTATACAACCTTAGAATCTCTGGCTTCCCCCTGAGGGCGCCCCTGTCTCCTGATCATCGACAATTGTAACAAAGTCAATTAACTTGGCGTCAGTTGAATATCATTGCTACTTAGTTTGCATAATTGTTAAGCTTTGGTTGTATGGTGTAATGAAATAAGGAAAATACCTCGGAACAACACTGTCGATTGATACTCAAGTCTCGCCCCAGTGGGTAGGAGTATTTGATAGAGGTCACATGTATTGAATATGGTCTAATGTTTGTCTTTATATTATAAAAAATATAACTAACACAGTATTACAATAGGCCCTACATCTAAAAGAGACCACATGTCCATGAGAGAACCAGGCAGTTTTCTTTGTTAAATATGTACATGTTTTTAAAGTGGGTAACTTTAGTGAACACCACACGAGTTAATGTGGTGTTAATTAAATCTAAAGTATAGTTGTTTTAAAATAAATAGTATGCTAAGGAATTTCAAAATCATCAATGGGACTTTTTATTTTGTTCAGTAACTATACTATCATTATAAGGTGTGTGAACCCAAATCTTTTATATGCTCGCCAGGAGTGTTATAAAGGTAATTGCCACCCTCTGTGACACAGGTTATTAGGGGTCATTTTCATATTTTCATAGCACTTTAATTGTTTTCCACCTGCTTCATTGGTCGCTTGGTCTAACGCGCTCTCGCAGTAGACTAAACTGCTGATGACAAGATCGAGATTCAACTCTGGGCCAAGTGTACTGGGGGTGGTTTTTCCAAAATGGTTTCCCCTTTCCCATGCAAATGATACACTTCCTCTATATATAACCTCCCAATCCTTAAAATCACTAGCGTAATTAGTGGGGCTAGATAGGGGAAAATATTCAGTAACACTTCACGATCCAGTCTCTTGGCAGAATGAAACCTTAAACCATGTGACCACTGAGGTGAGTGATGCACTTGCTGGAAACAAAATATTTCTATTTTAGCGGCTAATACATTTTTTGTTTTCTTTATTTTCGAAGATGGGTATAAATATTGAGCCGGTTGGCGCCACTACCACTCTTGGAGAAGGACCCCACTGGGATAACCAAGCCAAGGTCCTTTATTATGTGGACATCACCAACTCTACAGTGAACAAGTATGATCCTGCCACTAAAAAATTGAACACTGTTAAGATAGGTGAGTAGAAAATATCATGATATAAATATTTATTTATTTAAAAAAGAAAAGAATGAGAATCATTTTAAAATTATCTCTAATTCACAGAGTGTAGCAAAGTTTGTTTTAGCCTGACCATTTGGCTTTTAGTTTGTCTGTCTTTCCGGGTCTTTGTCATGTAATTTGGCAAGGGTATTTTTTGAACTTAGGCTGAATGATGTATGCATTTACATGGGTTTTTTTTTCAATCTGGCTATCTGTTTCAATATGGAGGCCGCTAAAAAGGTTTTTTGTTCAATAGTTCATCTCAAGTAATTTGAATTTATAATTCTAAGTAATCAATCAAGTTCATAGCATGGGTGCCCATATTAACCGGCAAGGGGGGGCCGTACTCCCTCCCTTTACTAATTATACTAATGGGTTAGGAATTGGGAAGGTTGAATTTAGAAGAAGTGAACCCGCATTTGCGTGGAGGGAGATTGGAAAACCATTTAGGAACACCCCTCCAACCCCACTCCCCCCATTTCACCTGACCGAGATTCGATTCTCAATCTCCCCGTCCTCGGCAGTCTAGCTCAACATGAAACTAGCACATTAGCCAACTACGCCACTGAGGCGGGTCATGTAATGAATCAAATCATTTAAAAAAAATTATTTTACCTCAGTAAAGAATTCAATTAAGAATTAATAGGCCTAATGTATATTAATGAATAAGATATGGGATTTTTAAATAATGTTACCAAATTCCAAATTTAAGATCATGTATTTATAATATCAAATTATTTGTAGGGTTATTAATATAATTAGATTTTATTTTTTTACAAGTTTACTAGTTGCGTTCAGGTTGAAGCAAAACCCTGCCCTTTGCAATTTCTATATTTTTAGTATCAATACATTACCTGCAAAAAATTTTCTGGGCACACTTTTGTGTGTGTGTGTGTGTGTGTATGTGGTGTGTGGGGAAATATATTTTGCCCCCATCTCTGAAAAAATTTCTACGGGTACCCCTGGTTCCTAAGGTGAATGTTTTAAAACTTTAATATATATATATATACACACACCTGGTAGCATGACTGGCATAGTAAACAGCATGAACCATGGCTATTTGCTATGAATTTAATGTAGGCCTACAAGTATTTATAGAAGTAGCCTATAGTATTAAAAGTATTATTTTATTTTCTGTCTCACTTGATCACCAAGGGAAAATATCCTCTTCAAATCCAAGAAGAAATAACTGGAAATATTTTAACTTCAAATCCAAATATAAAACTTAAGACTGTAGTAACGATAAGAACATGACATAATTCTTAACATGATGTTACAAGTAGCGTACTCATGGGGGGGCTTGAAGGGGTTTGAGCCCCCCTACCATAGTTTGGGGATGCCCCGAGATCTACGATTATGACCAGTTAAACATTGTGAGCAAGGAAAATATCATGAGCCCCACATCTTTGCGTTGATCCTCCCTAGTAGTCCTGATTGATGTTCTTGCCGTCTAGGAAGTGGCCTAAGTCCTGAAGGTTGCGGCAGGTTCCAAATCTCCCAGCTTCACACGTGATTCCATCGTGGAGTTGCGCAGTGGCTAGACATTTAGTGTAGCGGCTTAAGTAAGCATATCAAAACAATTGTGCATTTTATGATAAAAGTATGAAATTTCTACCATAGCTGCCATAGTGATTGTATTTAGATGTGGAGGGAAGTCAGATTTGACGTCTAAGGTCGGTGAGAGCTCAAATACAATATGGCCGCCATTCCATCGACCCGAATGTTTAAATATGCTTAACTTAGGAAGCATATAGTGTAGAGAAGCATTTAAGGTGTCATTTACAAATAATTTAGGGATGCCCAATCATTTGGTGGCCTTTAGACATCTTCAGAATTCAAGGAATTATTATTAGGTCAAGGTCAAAGGTCAATATTAACATAAATAAACGTGAATAGTCTGTATAATTTATTTATTTATGGCAGCGTAAAATATATATAATGAACACATATATGTATATATAATATAATATGTAATTAACAAAATCAACCATCTCCAGAACATAAGCACAGTGCAGCTTTGGTACATCTACAGCGTCCAATGCACTCTTTCTTACAGCCACAGTGGATCAATTTATGGCACGAATCTGACGCTTCAGGGAGAGTGGTCCAAAGAGGCCGCCACCCAGTTGTATCCTTTGTCCAGCCCCAGTCAGAGGGCTCTGGAAGATCTGTATCCATGACAAATGCCTGGTTCCAACAGTTGGCCTGGTAGCAAGTGTGTTTGATGTGCTGCTTAAGTGCTGCCTGGGTTGGAGGAATGTTTTCTATTGCTCTAGACTTCTGTGTGAAGAGCTGCTTCCTGGCACCATTAACCTCCATGATCTCATTGGTTCGCTCAGACATCAGCACAACAAATCGCTCCTGCAATAACATTTACTCCTGATTGATCTCACTTGACATGGATAGGAGTTCATGGAAAGCATCATTCACCTCTGGGAAACACTTCCAAGTATCCCGGGCAGTCTTATTTCCTCTACCAGTGAATGTGAAAACAGTATCACACTCGGTGGAAGCGTAAAAGTCTGGCAGAGTACAACACTGAGTCGGGGTCATTGTGGCAACCATTTAGTGAATAGCTATATATCGAAAGTTTTAACCGACACCAAAGGCATTCCACAACTTATATGGAGCTAATTTGATAAATGAATCTACAGCCAGTACTAATACATCAGTGTCAACGGTCCATATAGTCACCTTCTTACACCCTTTTTGCACAGCATCTGCCAACTGCAAAAATGTAATCTGCCCCCTCTTGCGAACATGGGGCTAGGTGGACTAAGTATGACTCACCAGGAAAGCAAAGGACTCCACTTCCATATGCTGCATGCATTTCCTTGCCCTTTGCTAAAATCCATGGCGTCACTGTCATGAGAATGGGTTGTCTTAAGTGCTTGACCAATGAACTTCTCAAATCAGGTGTGTGTCTCTTTCCTGTAAATCAGAACCTTATCGTTAATACAGGAGAAAGGGATTTTGAATAAAAAAAACCCAACTTAACCACCATATACCATACAGCATCGTGCATATACAACATACAAAAATACATTTTTTTAATCTAAAGATTTTAAAATTCTTGATAATTCGCTATAGTCTAAAAATTCACAAATAAACACTATCTAAAGATCTCTTAAGTTTCACCAAATGAATGGGCATCCCTCAATTATTTGTAAATTAGACCTTTAATGCCTCTCTGCACTATATGCTTCCTAATTTAAGCATATTTAAACATTAGGTTCGGTGGAATGGCGACCATATTGAATTTGACCTCTCACGACCTCAAAGGTCAAATCTGACTCCCTTCCTCATCTAAATATAATCACTATGGCATATACTAACTATGGTAGAAATTTCATACTGTTATCATAAAATGCACAATTGGTCAGGTCATCAGCTCTAATAATTTATAAATAATCGATGATGTTTGTGACGGTTAAGCAAACTTTAATTCAGGCTTATTTATTATTCTGTTAGATTATCACGTTTGTAACAGTAAAAATATAAATCAAGTCAAAAAATACCAACGAAGAACCTTCCAAAAAAAGCTTCTATATGTATATAATGGTTACAAAAATTTGCCTCCGGCGGTTGGGTAGTGTCTCCCTCTTGACACCCCCTCCCTCCCCCCCCCATTTACAATCCTGCGTATAATACTGGATGTTACACAACTACTCTGCATTCCTTGAATGGAGGGAGTGAGGTTTGCTGTTCACAGAACTAGTATTACTAACATGCTAAATCTATGGATTTGTATAACAGTTCAGCTAAATCTTTAACGTATTACTCATAATTAAACATCTCTATTTGAAAAGTCAGGGTAGGGCTGCATTCCTAAATGAACTAATAATACCTACCCTAAAGAGTTCTTTGAAAAATTGCATAAATGTAAAGAAAACCTGAGAACTAAACCACAAATCTTTGAAAAATGTTTTTTTTTCCTCCACAGAAGGAGGACCAGTGTCACTTGTGGTTCCCATTAAAGGCAAGAAAGAGCAATTTGTAATCAGTGTGGGTCGCAATATTGCCATCCTGACCTGGGACGGTAAAAGCACTGCTCCCACCAAAGTAGAAACACTCTGTTCAGTTGACTCTGATGAAGACAAGATAAGAAATAGGTTCAATGATGGTAAAGTGGATCCGACGGGTCGACTTTGGGCAGGTAATTACTACCCTATCTAAATATATATATAGTGATGTTCTCAACTTAGTGGTATTATTCTTAACTTGACTTGTATCCATTGTAGGGGCTCCCTTTCACCGGTTGCTTGTAAGTGAAGTATCGTTTATCTGAAACAAGAGCCATTTCCGACCAAATTGGCACATAAGTGGTTAATTTTAGTTGACGGCAGCGGAAGAGCTGTTGGAATTGCCGTCATTGGAGCAATCTTTCATAGTTGGCGGAAACTGGTTAGTGTGTTCTAGAGCTGGGCTCTAGAGAGTTGGCTGCACGCAGGTGATCGAGTGTGTGTTAGTGTCATAAAGGAACGTAAGGCACTTGCCATCTGCATATTGATATACAGTAGTGTTAGTGTGTGACACCTAAATAGAGGATTTGTGGACTTAGACCGAAACTTAGAATGTGACATAGCCTTACAGGTGACCGAGTGACAGGTGAACCCCAACCCTCGTCACGATGATGACCGTTGTATTGTTTCACTTTATTTTAATTAACTCAATAGTAGTAGTAATCATCAGCCATTCATTAAACCTATCCTGACTGAACCCATTACATTGTAATCTCACAGTGATGTCAGGGCCGTGTATTTACATATTGGTGATCATAAAGCCCTGTGCTCTTACAATGTATATCAATTAAAATATTAATTTGAACTATCTATACTTTGTACTAATGCAGAGCAGCCTAAATTTTCAAATGTCCTTTTCTTTTTACTAAAAAATAATTTTCATACAAATAAAATTATCGTCCTTTTGATAATATTGATTTTGATACCTTTTGAAACTTAAAGATGAACCATTTCAAGGCTCCATTCTTTATTTCAGGTACGATGGGTCCAGAGAGTAAACCTGCTGAGGTAGAACTGGGGAAAGGATCATTATTCAGTTTTTCCAAGGACTTGAAGACTCCCACAACTCATCTCACTAACATAAGTATAGCTAATGGGCTGGCATGGCCACATGACCGAAAGACTATGTACTACATTGATTCACTTGATTTAAGTGTTGATGCTTTGGATTATGATACAACAACTGGGAAGATAAGTAAGAACAATTTATTTAAATCATTTATTTTCTCTTTTAATGTGTGATTTCAACCAATATTAATTTTTATTTTAGATGTACAGTTTTACAGCGAAGAGATTCACTTTAACAAACTTTAACAAAATAATGTTGTTTTAATTTTAAACCACACAATTAAATGAGATGTTTGTTTAGTTACAATTAACATCTGTAAATTAAGTTGTTTTAATTCCAATTAACAACCACAGATAATGTACTTACAGGAACATACTACAAATTACCAATCATTAATGAAGTACTAGAATGTTGTTTTAGTTTCAATTAGCAACATTAAATGATATGTTGTTTATACAGTAGTGTGGAGGGATCTATATACTAGCATCTACATCCTCTTACTAACAGAATTAACTTCTGTAAAAGTTTAGTTTAATGCAATTTATATATATATTATAAAAAACATCTATTGCAGTGTTATATAATTTTTTATTTGAAATAAAATATATTTTTTACTATTTACTTTCTCAATACAACTCACTTAGCCTATTTATTAAATTTTAAAGTAATATTTAAGGGTTAAGTCATACTCTGATGGCTATTGTAATTATATTCAAAACTTCAGAAACTACTAATTCTTATAATTGGCTCAAGCCCAAAAACATTAGGTTCAATTAAAACACGAGCCGCAAAAGCCTTCAAAACAAATAGTAACATATTTATGTTTTTCCAGATGCTGTTACCATTTATGCCGATGATATTTTTGGATTGGTGTATTTTTATGTCAATTTAAATCTAATTCAAATATAAGTTTTACAATAAAAACAATGCTAAATAATTAAGTAAAAACACAGTTTGCTAACGTAAGGTATTTGATTTCAAGACTAATGGTATTGACGCTTTTCCAGACGGCATGACCATAGACACAGATGGTAATTTGTGGGTGGCTTGTTTTAAAGCTGGCCAGGTAAATATCATTAAAAATATAATTACATATTAATTTAAGGGGTACAACACGAATTTTAGTTCACATTTTATTATATTTTATTTTGTTTAAGGTCATTCAACAAAAATTTTACTGCACAATATTAACAAATGTATAATTATCATAAGCAATAAAATAGGGATTCAATGGTTTAACATCATTACAATTCACGAGTTATATGGGGTAAAACTTGCTCTTTCCTTTTTTCCCATGCGATTGTTTAAGTAAAGTATATAATGTATGGGTCTCTAAAAGGAAAACCTCTTTTTTCTTTATGAGATACTTTTATTATATCTGGAAGAAGGTACTGGTAAGGTGGATAGAAAAACAATAGGAATGAACACAATATGTCTGTTAGAATGAAAAGAATAACACAGTTTACACTTTACATTGCTGCCTTTGGACAAAGCGGTAATGACTGCCTCTTGAAGAAAAATCATTTGTTACTGCCAAATCTCGTGACCTAGGCTTAGTTCTAACGAAACTCATCAGGGGGGGAGTGTGAAACGCAAAACACAACTTCCTAAAAGAGGAAACAAAAAAATATAAAAGGGAGAAGAGGGAAATTTTAAATAATTATAGGACATGTTTTTTTTTAATTTCCTCATTTAGGTCTAAAGACTTTTTCTGTTCATTTTTTAATCTGGTACTTAAGATGATTAGCCAGTAGGCAAGAACGAAGCTTAGTGGGTCATTAGTGTGAGTGGAACGGTAGTGGCGTTGATTTGCACGGTCATTTGTCCAAGAAGTGACATAACGTGAGTGGCACAGAAGTATAGCCATGGTACAGTCCTGAGCACACTACTGCAGCACTATTGGCCCACTCACATTATGTTTTTACTACTAAAACTAATCCAGTCATACTATTGTGACACTTTTATAAATCATATGATTTGTTTGCAGGCTAGTATTTTATTTATCTTAAGCTATTGTTACACTTTGTGTGAACAATATTTTTGTGGGAGTGAACTATATATGGTGCTTTTCAGATTTAAATAACCGTACATTACTACTAGTTCTGTAGGTTAATAATTTACCGTGCCAGCATTTACCTGAAGATAAGAGAGAAAATCATACCTTAATAACACCAGCCCGAGTGCATGCTGCCGTTATTTGAACTGTCCATTTGACTGAAATTAGTATGCTATACTTCGATGTGTGTGTGTATATATATATATATATAAGATTGTTTCTATACATCGAAGTATATATATATATATATACTTCGATGTATAGAAACAATCTTTTTTTTATACATGATATTGTGTAGTCTATTGTATTTATAAATATTTACTAATCAATGCAGTCATTATAAGTGAATATTAATCACATTATATCCATGTTATGTTTATAAAGATAATTAAAAACAAACAAGAAAAAAATATGTCAAACATACTTTTAAAAAACTTGTACAGTAGTATTAAAATGGATTTACATTTGTGTAGAAAACTTTCTAATGTCTTGCTGCACAGTAAATTTCGATGAGGCTTATACCATACCATATGACATGGAACTCTTTCTTCAATAAAAACACACTTTTACAGGAACACAGAATTTATTGTTGTCTAAATTACATGGAGTAGTCGGCAATTACTCTTGTTGTCAGTGTTGTGGGGTGTTAATTCACCCTCTTCAGTGAACCCAAAACTCAGACTGACCTCACATACATCATTTGAGGTCCTTACATCTCCCATCTCCCCAAACTCCTTCCCACAGGAGAAAATCTTCTGCAAGCCGACTAAGCCTTCTCACCGTGTCTGAACGATGTCCCTGAGTGGTGACGTAGTGTCGGTATATCCTCTTCTCCCACATTCATCAGCTAAGGGAAGTGGTAGCCCGTGGTATACTCTGAACAAGCTCCGCAATTACAACATTTTACTCAACATACACCCACATCGGTGGAGTAGTAGGCTAACGCGCTAGTCTTGTTGAGCTAGACTGTCGAGGACGAGGAGATCGAGGTTCGAATCTCGGTCAGGTGAACTGAGGGTGATTTTTCAACCTACCCGATTCAATTCCTAATCCATTAGTGTAATTAGTACTTAAGCATATAATCCGAACAGGTAGTAAGACGCGGTGCAAAAAAAAAAAACATACATATTACACTTCTTAAATTCTAATATTTATGAACAATTGATCGATCAATAAATTTGTATAATCTATGACAAAGACGAATGCTTATATTCTACTTAGATTACAACTATACAAGATTTTAGAAAATGAATAAAAGACATATTTGCATAAAAACTACATTGTAGAGCACATGACAATTTTTATTTGTTTGTTCAAGTGAAAGGGTTGTTCTGAGTGCTCGTAATTAGTTTTCCTTTATTAAATATAATCCAAAGAAGTAATATAAAACTAGTAAAAGAAACAAGAAAAGGGTAGAACCTACTTTACGCATGGTGGCAATGTTTTAATTGACTCACATGAGCTTTTATTGTTGAGAAACCTGTATCTGGGTCCATCAGCTGGACCGTGACTGGTTTCAGGAAGTGTTCGACTACTGTTGGCTCGGACCATCTGTAGCAGAGCTTGGCAGCTACTTAGCTGAGTTGATGAACTCTGTAAATTACTTGGTCTCTCTTCCACCTTGTACGGTATAGGGTGTCTGGTCTGGTTGTAGCGTTTAGCCACCGCCTCGTGGGCTCTCTTCAGTTCTCTCCAAGCTCTCTCCCTTCTTTCTTACAATTATTCATTGTGTTCTTAGTTGGATTGGCACAATTCTGTGAAGATTTTATTTTTCTAATGAATTCAAACAGCCCCTACCTGACTATATTATGTTGTGGTTTGCAGGTTATCCAAGTGAACCCTAGAACAGGCGAGCTCCTGTCGACTGTCAGCGTTCCCTCACCTCAGACCACCTCCGTTGTGTTTGGAGGGGAGAATCTGGATGAACTTTACATTACCAGTGCCAACAACCATCTGAGCCAGGAAGAACAAAAAAAGTACCCATATGCAGGTTATACCTTCCGTGTGACAGGTGTGGGCGCTAAAGGGTACCCGATGGAGGAAATACAGCTTTAACCATGGAGAGTGATTAACAGCCTGTCAAATAAATCAAACAAATACTTGTGAAAGAGGAAATATGTTATTTTGTAGTTAGTGAAATAAGCACAATAAAAAAAAGTTATTTTTTTAAATGCACTCATTATGAAAGGTAATCATGATCCTTTTATTTTGGATTAAATTTGTTTTATTTTTGGTGATTTTTGAAGTTTTTTCTATTTATTATTTTAAAATTGTTTAAAAACAGAGGGAAAAGTATGATAAAATAAATTGTATTATGGTATAGATTTTATGCAATATTTTCAAAGCGATTCCATTAAACAATTGAGAGAAATTTGCATTTAATAATATTATTTTGTAACGAATTGATTATATATACAAATAAAGCAATGATTGAAAGAAAATACTCTTAAAACATTTATTTAAAGTTCTTTTCAATATTCATTGTATTTTTTATTTGTTTGAATATAAGAATTGAAAATTTGATATAATCGATGACATTCCAAATAAAATTATTTAAGTTTAGTAGTAACTCATTAAGTCATCTTTATTTACAATTATTTAAAATCCACACAATGGCATAATATATCCTCACTGTCTGATCTTGTTTGCTGGTCATGGAGTGATCAGAGTTTGATTCCTGCTTGGGTATATTAAAACTGGTTTTCTTTTAAAATCTGCATTTCTCATTCATTGCCCTATTGGAGTAGGCATGCGAGTAGCCATGAGTAATACACACTACACATATACAAACACATATATGTTGAACATCTTACACTAACTTGTTTAATGATATAAGGGAAAACTTAATGTTACATTTGAAAGTCACTTGATATTTTATGTAAACAACTTAATGTCAAAATAGGTGTAATCAAAATAAGGTTAAACGACTTAATAATGCTAACATGTAACAAATTTACTGGGATAGAAGAGTCTAAATAAAAGGTTGACATTTCAATAACAAAACAATAAGAAATATAAAGTTATATTTGTAATAGTGATTATAAAAGGAAAAATATTTTGAGATTGAAATCTAAGGTTATCAAATTCAAGTTACAGTATGTGTTTAAATAATAAAGTTGACATTTAAAATTTTATAGCAAGTTACACTTTAAAATAAATCTTATAGAATTTTTTCATTGTGATCAAACAAGAGTAGATAAATATATTGTAAAATTTTAAAATTAAAAGTTACTTAAAAAATTGCATATGTCATGTCCTGAACAAAATACAATATGTAATTGTCTAGAAAAACATCTTATTCCAATCCTCAGATCTGATGATGATTAAACACCGAAACATGTAGTCGACCAAGACCAACGATGACTTAGTTATCTTATCAATAAGGAGACGGGATTTTGTTCTGGATACTACATATGTAATTGTATGTTTAAGTAACTTTTAATTTTAAAATTTTACAATATATTCATTTACTCTTGTTTGATTATAACGAAAACATTCTATACCATATATTTTAAAGTGTTAATGGTTATAAAATTTTAATTGTAAACTTTCAATTGTTTATCTTTATAATTTTTAGTAGTAGTAGTAGTTGAAATATTTGAAAAAAAAAAGAAAGAAATAAACAAATGCAATATTTAGAATGAAAGGCGACAACTTATCTTACAATATCTTACATCCATGCAAAAGCACCAGATTTTTATTTTAAATTCTATTTTTAATGCACACTTTGCACTTTATCTTGAGTGTTGTATCTTTTTTAGTTAGGGGGAAAATGCATGAGCATATGTGGTTTTATTTTCCTATCAAGTCTGTATGTAGGATCTTTGACTGATACTCACCTTAGAGGTGTTACTTTTTGAAGTTTCAATGAGGTTGATGACGGAGTTTAGACAGGTAAAGTCAAAGTAGGAATCTATTCTGGTTGTGCTAGACTTGGAAAAGAGCACAGCGCCGACCTGCATTGTCCGCACCATGCATACATTTATTGTAAACAAGAATGCACTCTGGTTTAATATTTATGCACCTCCATAGTAGCAGAGTGAATTGTTGACACCATATTTATCACTCTATTATTGCAGCATGCCTGTACAGGGTCATATTTCTGAAAGTAATTTCTCTTTGAAGAAAAGAACCAAGGTATTTGATGTCTTTAGAAAGACATAAATTCATTCAAATTGTGCCACATTTTGAGGTTTGTTTATTGTAGAGGTTTTTAGATAGCTTGACACAATTGTAATAACTGTCCACGTAAATTTTATATCCTAATTCCAAGAATGTTGTTTCTAGGGTCCTTCCACTTCCATCATAGACTATCAATTTACATATGTATCCGGAAGAAGACTCGCACACACCATTCGTATCATTATGCCATACTTCACTTTCTTACCTGGGTTATACACCCAGAATCGAAGCCGCCCTTGCTAAGCTAGCGTACCCTTGCCCAGAGACAGCTGTTGTGATGGAGTGTAGATTATTAAAAATTTAACTGACAGCGTTTCCATATTAGATTCAATTTTTTAGAGTTTACAGGAATCCTCTTGGTGTAGAATGGCCTCAAATCGATTGCGAGACGTTTTTGTTTTGGTTTCTTGCTAATCCCTGTAATGTACATCAGACCTGAAAATTTCTTAATTTTCTCCATGGTCACAGGACTATTTTGTAAAGGCTCATCATGGCTTGACTTATGTAGAGATTAATTTGATCAACATGATATTGATACAATTTTGGGATAGAAAATCAATCCACAAATGCTATAAACCTTTTAGGGGGAATTGATAATCATTTCCAAAAATCAAATCCAAAAAATTGCAAATGGAAGAGGGTCGTAAAGTGCAGAATAATCATGCGGACAGAATAGTGTCAATGTTGGTATTGATGTCACTATCACCTTCCACGTCACTTTCTGTATCAGACAGGATTAGTTCATTTTCTGAATCCGGATGAACTAATAAATCATCTATTTCTTCATCTAAACTTCTTTCATGAGAAATTCTATACTTGTTGCTTTCAATTTTCAAATTATCACTTTTTATCTTTGATATGTTGAGAAAGTAGCATAATAATTTTAAAAAACCCAGAAAGATTGTCTTATTTGGTGAAAAAAATAAATCCTATACTAAAATGAAGATTCAAGTGCCATATAACGAAAGCGTTAAGAGCTACTTAGTAGAAACCTGTTCATAAAAGTTATTAAAATAATGCAATAATTTTTTTATTGTCTGATGTATGTATGGCTATAGAAATTAGGAACAAGGACTTATTGAAAAAAATAAACTTCTTATTTCAACAATGTTATATAATTTTCAGCATAAACAAGAATACATATTTAGTTATGTATACACATTCATTCAATATAAATATTAAAAACAGTAAACTGTTGCTTGTTTTATTTTTAAAAATTGTGTTGTCTAACTTAGTTATGGTCCAATTTTTAAAAGGAAGGGCCTTATCTTTACAGTTAGAAAAGTTACTAGATCTACTTTCATGTACTCTATGGCAGGTCATGTGTCACTTGAAGAGATATTATCAATAAATAAAAAATAATATTAATAATATATACTAAAGTTTTATCAATGTTTACCATAAAAAAATATGTTTATAGTTTATAAAAGGCCTTCCCTATGAAAAGTGAACAGAAGGTAATAATTTATTTTTCAAACCTTAACAAAATAAATCTTTCTGTGAAAGAATGGAATTTTTATTTTGATTACTCTCATAACTTTATTAGATTAATTTTATTTTAATAATTTTACAAACATGATGGCAATTTGTACAGTAATTTTATTTTAATAATTAATAAGAGCTAAGAAATTAAGATTAATTATTTTGTCACAAAAAAGTTTTTAAAGTGAGTGATGGAGCCTTTTGTTCAAGGAAAGTTCTCGAATATTAGCTTTAATAACACACTATACATAAAACACAACCTCAGTTAATACATGGTTAATTATATCATTTATACCACCATATTATTAATTTATATTTGAGCTTTGACTTTTTACAGTTTTCCCTCGAGAGATAGACATCTAGACTACTCAGTTTAGGGAACATTGCGCTGGCTGACTTGCAGGATGCATTAAGTGATATTGCACTCATAGGGGGATTTTTTTTATTTTCAACACATTTATTCATAACAATACTAACAAAATAAAAAACATTGATCTTTAATAGCTTGTTAACAATGAGTATCTTTATTGAGCTGAAGAGGTTTAACAGGACTGATATACCATCTAAGTTTTGAAATACCCTGACTTTTACAGGTTTTTAGACACAACTATAAACATTTTTCCAGTATTTTATATGCAAATTAATAAAAAAATTTTTTTTACTATGGTCTTGAAACAAGAATTATTGACGACAAGTATGTAAGTGCTCTTTCTGAAACCACATGAATTGGAGATAGAACTTATAATTTTACTTGACTAAGTTAGGCTCTTCTACTCCATGTTTAGAACAATATTGTAAAAATATCTGAAAATTCCAGTGACATTTTAAAATAGTTCTGACTTCTTCTCTCACACCAAATTCTCTATATTTTTCAGGTGGGTATCAACTCTGTTTAAGATATCATACATACAAAAATCCTGGTGTTCGCTAATTTCTGAGGTGTTGCCGTCAAGGTGTCGACTGTTCTCCAGGATTGGATATTGACTCAACATGTGACAAAGTTCGTAGTGCCTCAGCTCGCTGATGAGGTGTCAAGTGTTGAATCATCTCAACTACAGCATCTAGAGACACTTCAGGGCATTTCTAAAAGGAACAAAATAGCATAAACATAAATAATAGCTTCGGCTATTTGATTCTTAATACAATTTAGTTAAAAAAAAAGGTTATCAATCAAGACCACCAATTAAAAATACCTGCATTTCCATTTCAGCTGAATCCAATTTTAAAAATGTATATTTGAATTAAACCTTTGTTTATTGTTTGTGTGATTCCTACCTCAAGTGATGACTTGATCTGCTGAATAATGGCATCTTTCTTCACTGCTGTAAGATTCCTCGCCAGTACTGAACGTCCAGGAGTTTCCTGTTGCTGCTCTAATAACCAGGAGACAACTGCTTCATTGTTTTCCCAAAGATACGCCTGAAATTAGAAAAATGTTGCAAACACAATTCTAATTACATTGATTAACCGCTTCCGTGATTCACCCGAGTTATTACGGGCATGTTGAATCTTAAACTGTAAAAATATATTAGCCCGATATATTTAGTTTACAAAAAGTACATCAAAAGACCGCTAAATAGCAATAAGATAAAGCTGTTGTTTATACTGTACTCTAGCAGCAGATTTCTATACTAATTATAGCTTGTAATTAACAGTGTTTAGATTGGCTTGTGTTCCTCGTATTGTTTTTCTGCTATTTTGATGAAATCGATGTTGATGTCTTAGGTAGTGATACCAGTGTATCTGAGGTGTCCAGAGTTTCAGAAAACACAACCGTGCAGCTTCCCATATGTCCGCCTAGATTTCAGTTTCAAGGAGTTTATATATTTATATATGCATTTTACTTTTTGGATATTTCTAGAGAAATATTTATATATTAAAATAAAATATTGTTATTTTTAAATTATCAAGTCCTAAAAATATTTTTAAATAGAAAACAAAAACGAAAATTAAAATTAATGTTTTAACATATTTCTTCAGAAATTTCTGGAGAAATATACAGTATTAAAAGAGTTGAAAAGGTGTAGCGCAATAATAGTTAGCTTATAATTATTTACAAATTTGCTTCCTTCTTTTTTGGCCTCATATTCCTCATTGGCCCCCATTGTCCTTAAGTTCAAGAATTCCACCATGGTGTTTCCTTCCACTCTTTCTTTTCGCTGGTTCTTGTTGCCTGGAATCTTCTCCATTATTCTCCTGTACTGGGTTCATCCCTTGGTATCTGGTCGATTATTATTCTCCTGGCCTATATTCTTCCTCTTTCAACTTCTGTATTTTAACCTCCTCTCCTGATTTTCTGCTGTCCTCTTATCTTTACTTCCTGTCAGGGTTGCCACTAGAAGCTGATGAACATTGTCCAAAGATATGGAATTACCCTCACATCTGTTATCCTTCCACATTTGCAGATCGACGAGCATCTGGGCCACTGACTTTCTTGACCAATTGGCGCTGTACCACATTAACTGTCTCTCTTCTCAAGCCACGTATTTCCTCTGATCAATCCATTCCTATACAGCTCTAACAACTTCTTACCCGTCCATCTGCTCCTAGCACTTCCTTATATCCATTCCTTTCTGTCCCAACATGGGCATTGAAGTTACCCATGACTTATGATAAACACAAAAAAACTTTATTTTTAAACAAATTTCTATAGAAAGCATTTTCTAACAATGTTAATTTGAATGTTCTGTTTGTATAATGCAATCATTTATAGTTTTGGAAATAATAGCTACAGCATTTATAAGGAAGAATTTTGATATTTACATCAGTATGAGAATAAATAGAGTAACTATGATTAGTGTTTCTGAAAATAATAAGTTGTTTAAGATGCTTATGGATAGAACGGAACTTAAATATAATATTAATGTGCCTGTTCACTCGAAATTTTTCAGAAATAATAGCCTAAGTCAAGAAGCTATTACTATAAAATACATGATAAATGAAAAATTATATCAAATTAGAACCACAAAAATGTGTTGGAATGTTTTAAAATAAGTTCAAAGAAGGTGGTTTTGATCTAAGCTGATTATTAATATTTTAACAACTTTAATCTCACACAATACCAAGTTTAGGTATAAGAAAAATGGGTCTGCTTTCAGAGAAGTAAGAATGACTTGCTAGTCGAAACTTTTTCTATATATGTGTGATTATAAGGCAAGAGTTTGTTTTATTCAGCGACTTACTGTCCCTCTAGGCTATGCACACTTAATTACATTAACAGGGTTGGAATAAGGAAGGTATAAATGAGAGAAAATGTACTCACATTTGTGCGGAGAGTGAGCCAAGATTATTTAATCTCATCTCTTTCATTATTTGTTTAGACATGCTTGTTTTGAGTACGTGTTCTAATTTCTTGCACGTTGTGTTTGCCACACACATAAATAGTCTAGTTCTCTCGTACAGTCACTGATAGATAGCAATGCCATCATACTCACAGCGGACTGAGGCAAGGTGAAGGTAGAACTGTAATAATCCTGGAGGATCTTGACGTGGCCCTCACCTAGGCCAGCCCCTTTAGAGCAACGGGAATTGGACTCAAAATGATGGTGATCAATTTATTATAGGAATTTCTGAATTGATGTTAGCTGTGTCCCTGTCGGTTCATTATTATGTGTCTTCAGACACATCTGAAGGTGAAACAATCAAATAATCACCACGATACAGGTCGGTAGTATGTTTAAACTAATAAACTAAGTAATAACCAACCAATAAAGCACAACTTTTACTTTGGATGAACTATTCTTATGAGCTAAGAGTGGAGTATTTTTAAATTTCAAACTCAGTGAACAGTTCCGAAACTTCTGAACAATTCTGAGTAGAGATCCCCAAAATGATAATATAGTCCTGGTCCTAACTGGGTAAGGAAAACTAACAAAACTATTATTATTCCCACCATTGTATAAACATTCACCAGGCTGCAAAGATATAGACTACAGAAGTTTGCTATGAGCAATGATTTTAAAAAAATTTGGCAGTGTCTTACTACCCATTTGGGTTACACACTTAAGTACTAATTACACTAATGGGTTAGGAATTGGGAAGGTCAAATTTAAAGGAAGTGAACCCACATTTGCTTGGAGGGAGAAGGGAAAACCATTTAGGAAAAACCACGCCCAGTTCACCCGACCGAGATTCGAACCTAGATCTCCCCGTCCTTGGCAGTCTAGCTCAACACGAAAGCAATGATGTTAAACTTACAACAGTTGTTCCCTTATCTTCAACAAACCACCGCCGTAGCATTGCTTCTGCTTGGCCAACACTCAAGTTAGGCTGGATACTTAACATCTGGCTCTTGATTTGATTTTCCAAGAGGAGGCGCTTGAGTCGCCAGTGTAACACTTGGCGGGACTTTCTCCATGGTACTATATCCTGAAACAAGTTTACCATCATACAGTTATTCACTCAGCATCCTAACAACAATACTTTAACATACAAATTTCTTTTACATTATAAAAACAAAGGAAAAAAGGCACTAAACTTTTATATT
Source organism: Timema genevievae (assembly GCA_902155825.1). NCBI lineage: Eukaryota > Metazoa > Arthropoda > Insecta > Phasmatodea > Timematidae > Timema > Timema genevievae. The sequence goes on from CABFWO010001611.1 coordinate 21,551, forward strand.
AAATTAAACATTGAAAGGAGGATAGAAGGGCCAGACCTAGACAATGACCAGTAAATTGTAGGCCTCAAAGTTCACAACTAAGACACAACAAAACACATAATTATGTAGTTTTTGGAGTACATCAGTCCCCTTCTTCAGAAGAAGAGAGTAAAACACAAACAGGATTATGGCATCATGGACACTTAAGATTTTGTTGTTGCTTGTTTATTGATTAAAAAAAAAGAAGGTTTAAGCTTGGATCCTGCAGTTGCTTGTTCAAACTTGTGTCTTTATTCTTGGTAGAGGGAAAGAATGTTGTACTTATATTAGTTTATTTAATTATATAGTTATTCAATTAGGTTATATAAGGTTGAGACCACGGGGTGTGCCTGGATTTGATTATATATCGGTGAGCAAGTTAACACCTACGAAGCTGGGAAGAATTCCAACTTTTGGGGAGGGCTCGTATAACTCTAATATTACTTGTTTGTCTGGGTCGTTGTGGTCGGTGTCAAAACAATGATCATTCATTCATTGTCTGAGTGTTCCTGTGGTGAGGCCGATGTATTCAGCAATGCCATAGTTGCATTGTAGCTGGTATTTAAGATTTTCGTAATATCTACTGCTTTAGCAATATGAGACTGGAAGTGCAGCAAGCTACTGAAGCGCAGTTTAAATATCAAATTAATAGCGATCAAGCATGATTCGGCGGAGGAATGGGGAAGGCACTAAACAATCAATTCAACTGACAATCCCTAATTTGCAGTACCTCAACCCCTCTTGGGATAGGGTTTATCTCCCAAGTTGATTCAGGTAATCGAGAGGATGACGGGAGGGGATACGACGCCAAGATGGCGCAGGGGAATGAGCAAGATCCACTGGCAGCTGCTGAGTGAGGAAGATGGTTATATGCATGACGGGGGAGCTCACGACCGGTTTAGCCCACCTGGTAGACCGCTTAAAAGACAGTTGGACTGACATCACTGTTGATGTGTTCTGTAGGGCAATTAGTGATTCGGTTGGGTTGACCTGCTGGCGACCAGGAGACCAGTATGTCTAGTAAGACACTTGTAGCTTGCTACACCTCGTTCTACTCAAAATATATTTCAAAATGTTAAAAATAATAATTAGACTTGTCTTGTTATATATGAATGTTTACACACTAAACATAATATATGAAATAGTGTGTAAGGAATGAATTCAACACCTTAGCTCAGTCGGTAGCATGTCTCTTTAGTGAGTTAAGGGTCCTGGGTTCAATTCTTGGCATGGCTGAAAAAATTATCATTGGTGAAATATCAGTTTACCCTTTCACAGTGATGAATTAACAGCCGGGGACTGGACGTTGTGACTGTCCTAGTCTTAGGTTAGATTATGAGGCATATAGAGCTACGACTGGCTTAGCAAGCCGATAGTGGAATATATATGGCTTGAATAAAAAAGTGACCCAGGTCACAGGCTGGAAACAGTAATGGATGTAAAGTGAAGTTTGTAAGGAATCAACTTGTTATGAGTGCCAAACGAGTGCAATGATACATTTAATTCTACATTACATCTGAGCTACTTTAATCAGGATAATAACAAAAGAAATATTCATGTTAAATCAGCATTAATTTTAGTTAGTTAGGGAACCAGTTATTTCTACAGAAGTATTAACAATTTCACAAGAAAACCATACGCAGTAATGAATTAATATTGTATTAACTCTATCTGTGTCATGAACAAGCTTAGTTCTTCAAACATATGGGTACTTTAGTTAAAAGATTACTAAATGACAAGAAAGAAATGTGTACCTGAATAACCCCCTTCTCTTGCATCCTTTCTGGTGTATCGTGAAGGTCAGCAAAATGTACAGCAACTTGGTGATACATAGGCAAAAGGAAACTTTCTCGCTCCTTGATGGAAAGTTCTAACGAGGCCTTAGTTTCAGACGACTCATTCACCGAGTTAAGCTTTTCTGTTAGCGAGATAACCACCGGGTCTATACGATGAATAACCTTCAATAAGTCCTTGGTGCGAAACTTAATTTCTACGATTCCTTCCGGCTCCAGAACACCTCCCCTGTTTGGAAAATAAGTATGGATTATTTGAGCTTTATAAGTATTAACAGAATAGTTGAGTAACTCAAGAATTGTTTTGGTTAAGATGAAACCAAAAAGTCATTATTAAAATAAAGGCTCGTTGATAGTGACCTGCTCTCAGGGTCTGCATACATCTCCATGTGTCTCGGGTTGATGGTGGGGTCCACCACAGCCCACGCTCCTCCTCTCAGCTCACCATTGGGCGGAATGTAGATGATGATGGGTTGGTTGTATTCTCGCAGACCATCAACAATATACGCACCAAATTTCATAATCTGTTCATACATATCTGTACACAAAACAAGCACCTTCTCTTCAGTCGTTATTTTATAACACAAAACGATACTTGGGACAACTTTGAATTGATATAAATGTGATAGGATCCTAACCTTGTCTTAAGTGGGTTATTATTTTCAAAGAAGCATTTAGTTTTAAGTTTATTTATTTAAACTGTCTTATATTACTGGTAAAACAACTATTTTCAAAATATCTCATTTATGCTAAGAAAATGCATGCTTAATGATAGGTAGAGTTAGTGTAGAAGATTATGAATCAAAAGATTAAAGTTTAATGTTGATTTGATACAGTGGAGATTCGTTTTTTAAATCTTAAGGGAACATTAGTACATTTCCTTAAAATTTGCTCTACTCATTTTTTTAGTTTAGTTTAGAGACAGCTAAAAGGTCTTAAGCAAGAACAAAAATAGTGAGAAGTGAACGGAATAAATGACATCTGATGAGTGAAACACGAAAGCAGTCCTGAAACAGCTTCTGCCTCACTTCTTCCTCAATATATAATGATATCAACTCAAGACTATTGATGTGATTTTGTTTTATGGCAGTGTGCATTCACTTCTGACTCTTTTAGTTCTTGTAACATGCCCTTCAGTCTGTCAAGTCTAAACTTCTAGTATTTCTTTGCTTTCTATTATCATCAGAATATTTATCAGATCCATGCACCTGTTTAAGAAGTTTTTTTTCTTCTGATATTTTGACATGAAACTGAGCACAAGCGAAATCTTTAAAATAAGTCTTTAAAATGGTAAAAGCTGTCTCAATTTTAAGTCTTGTCTATCCACAGCGCATTTATTAATGAAAAAACATGTCCAACAGCTGAAATGGATCCTGGCAGGACCAAACAAAAACTAACTAGGCATTTTAGGTTCTTAGCAATTACGTACTGATTTGTAAAATGTGTGAACATTTCACACCACTTTTCACCCACACTTTGATCCTTCAGTTCACGCCACACTTCATATTTGCTTTCACAATATTTTTAGACACATGCAAACTCATCAACTGAGTCCTCTTCATTCAGAGTAAGATTTGGTGACACTGTCTTCATGTTACTTCAAGTCACAGGCTTCTTTCCCTTCAAACTGATCCAATCCAAAGACTGAAGAGATGTGAGAGAGAAATGGTGTACACCCCACCTGAATATATTCAATGGAAGTGTCAGAGAAACCTACTGCATAGCTTTGAAACTTTTCAACTGTTGTGTGCCCTTTTTATAATTCTTGCAACTGATTTCTCTCGGTAGTGGTAAGAAACTAATCCGCCTCTCTGTAATTTAACTTTCCCGCCAGTTGGTTTAGTTCATCCTTCACCTCAATTAAAGTCATCTCTTGTTTTTCAACACATTTGATGGTATCAGAAAAGAGTGGCTGAAAAGGAAATGTAGGAGTGTAATTGAGAGTGGATTTTCAAAGAAATTTTTGGGACTGATAGGACATTTGTCAATGGAAAGGAAATATTACTTTAATGCAGGAAAAATGTCAATTCTTTGGACTGCAGGCAAAAGAAAGAGCCATCTTGTCTTGCTGTTACCCTAAAAAGTTTTATACTCTGGGCAAATTCGCAAAATGATTTGAGTGCCTTAACTCGTACACAATAAATGTGGAAATGTTGGTAAATCTTGTTGATTATTAATTGAAGATCAATAGGTAAGCAATCCGCAGCAGTCTGCACAGCATTATGTATCACATGTGCAGGACAACCAATACCAATTGAATTATTTAAAGTGTTTTTCTGCATTTTAAAGTATAGATTATTCTTTTCGTCTTTCCACAATTACAATATTCTACAAATGCTAGCAACCACTGTAATGTATGTAACTGGAAATTAATAAAGTAACACACTGCCAACAGAAGCATGGAGAGAGAGAGAAAAAAGAAGAGCATCACTATAAGTATTGCCAACATTGTAATAGAAATGCTCAACAATGTTTCATGGATTAGCCAACAGGAGTGTTACATGGTTATATTAAAACACAGAATAAAATCTGTTACCCATGGTTTTTTTTTTCAGGAAGGACACTTACCCTATCTTACATCCAATGTCCATGTTTCTGCTGCATGTGTGAAAATTGGTATAAATCATACCCTGTACAACACTTCTAGAGTAAGCTTTGTAAATTATTTTTTAGATCAAGATTAGCTGTAAAATGCAGTTATTAAAATTCTATAATATGTGCACTGTACAGATTGCAAATTGTTACTAATTTCTTACAAAAATAGGTCACTTTCTAATAATGAGCAATATTTAAATCCCAGAAGGTTGATTGCTTTCACTGTCTCACTTACCTTTCATTCCACCAGAAAAACCTCTCCAATTCGCAAAGATAATGAGAGGTAAATCCTCTTTGCCAAAGTCCTGAATGGCCTGAGCAGTTTTGTAAGCAGAATCTGGAAACCACACTTGGCCTGCTTGGGATAAAGTCTGTAAAGTTAAAAGTGTAATGTTTTATAAGTAAGGAAAATGTTACTAAATAACTTTTACTGAGAAGCATTGACTAAATAATACTTGACTACAAACATAAATACAAAAAATTATTAAAAATGGTTTGCGCGGATGAAAAATATTACCCCAATTAATTTAATGAAATATCTTTATAGAGGTGAAAGCTTGATAGCATTTAACTAATAATGCAAGGAACAAAGTTAACTTTGTTAACTAAGCTCATTCTTTCATTCCATAATATTAAAATATCTCAATAAGGAAAACCTCCTTTCGCTATATGAGGCAATTGCATTATATTTGGAAGAAGGTACAGGAAAGGTGGATAGAAACATATAAAAGGAACGAACACAGATGGCTTATACAATGAAAAGAAGAACACAGTTCACACTTTACATTTTTGCCAATGGACAAAGAGGTAATGGTTGCCTCTTAAAGAAAATCGATCGTCACTGCCCAATCCCCCGACCCAGGTTTCACTCTATTGGAACTCATCAGAGAGGAGTGTGAAACGCGCAACGCAACTTCCTAAAAGAGGAGACCAAAAAACACAAAAGGGAGAAAAGTTCGTTCCTTTTATATGTTTCTATCCACCTTTCCTGTACCTTCTTCCAAATATAATATAATATTAAAATAAAAATATACCAATTTTACAGAAAGTGTGTAGGCTCCTGGCTCAAATAAAACTGCCTGTCTTGATGAAAAACTCCCAAACAGTCTAACCTAGTGATGGGCTTAATCAAATTAATACAATTGAATAACTCAATTATACTGAACAATCAATCAACTTGATTATTTTAAAATAATTAACATGAAAACAGTAGCTTGACATATATATATATGTCAAGCTACTGTTTTCATGTTAATTTTATATATAATATATATATATATACATAATATATATATATATATATGTGTATGTGCGTCTTACTGACCGTTAGGGTTACACACCTATGTACTAACTGCACTAATGGTTTAGGGATTAGTAAGGTTTAGATGAGAGGAAATGCACCCACATTTGTGTGGAAGGAGAGAGGAAAACTCACCATCAGTGCATACAACCGGGATCAAACCCTGATCTCCCTGTCTTCAGCAGTCAAGTCTAACACGAGAGTAGGGCGGTAGGGCGTTAGACCATGCGGCCACCGAAGCAGGCTACATAGTTTTAATCTGCACTTAATAAAATAAGAGATAGTATGTAAACTAAATTCTTTTAGGAGGTGTGAATTTGAACATTAAAAAAAATGAATGTGTGTATTTCAAAGAACTCACCTTTGCCTCTGAATCCAGATTGGCAGGATCGGCCGGCAAGGTTAACTCCACAGTGCGTGTTTCAACAGCTATCACTCCCACAGGGATACCACCAAGCCGCGCCCGTCCAACTACCACTGTCTGAGCCCACAGCTGCATTATTTCTTCAAATGAGTCATGATCAAAAAAACCTTTCTCCCATTCTTCAGGGTTGCCTGGATAAAATCAAATATGAGTTAGAACTACTCCAGTTAAATCACAATATGATTGACAAGTCAATTCTTGAAGATAAGTACAGACCCTTTGAACCCCTTTCATAAATAAGGATTTTCAATATATATATATATATATATTTATTATTTTTCAAATTTTGAATATAATTTTTCTTTAAATTATTTTATGATGCTTACTTGTGGTTTCCCACCAAATGCGGCTAAGTAAATCCATTTTAACACAAGATTTTTAGTATTATGTTAATGATGTACATATTTATATATATTAGGCCCAAAATGGCCCCTCGGACCATAAATCTATAACTGACCAAAGCCATAAATTATCATCACAAACTATGCTACTTTTGCAATATTAAAATTTGCTCATAGTGTGTAGAACTATCCAAAATGTTTCTAGCATATGTAGTAATTAAATAAAGATATTAAAAAAAAAGAGTTAAATTGAACAATGAGTTGTATGCAAAATGTAAGGAAATTAATTCTTTTTTCCCTATTCAAGCCCCTTTCAAAATGCCTTCAAATTGTTATAATGGAAATTGATAAAAATAAAGAGAAAGCAAAAATAAACTAATAAGTGTAAATTTAATGAAGAAAACCAACCTGGCGAAAGAGGAAAAATGTGAGGAGAGAGAAAAGAGGAAGATGTCACCTTTGTGCAATGGATTCATCCAAAATTTTTCCCTTTTCCCTAGGTGGGCTTTCTTAGTTAAAGTTCAAAGTTTATTTTTATCAATTTACATTATTATAAAAATGATTTAGCCACTGGGCCATCTCATTTTTAAACAAATCGCCATCAAATAAATTTAACACAACATTTTTTACTGTGCTATTTTTAATGAAAATTCAGTGTTCTGATTTAATCTAGTTCGAATCTGAATATTAAAAAACATAGATATCATAAGAGGTTAGCTTTCTCACAATGGTATCATTTTGTTCACATTAATTTTAAAATAGTCTGATTAAAAAAAATATTTTAAAAAGTTTGTGAATTCACATTTGGTTAAATGATGAATTAATAGCCTTTGGGATAGATTGTTAGATTTCTCCTAAAACAGTTTGGGGTAAGCCCCCGATAATCATAAAATAAACCAATGTATAAATAATTTTAAAAAAATATTAAAAAATATATAAACAAATTTAGATTCCAATATCTGAAGGGAAAAAAAGAAAAAAAGAAAGAATCTATTTTTTAAATGTTATTTTAATGGATTCAGAATATTTTACAAAATATAATCCCCTGTTATGGTTGTGTAGTTTTCACAATATGAAATAAATATTTAGTTAAATACTGTATAAGTTAACGTAGTTGTCATCAAAGAGCCTGCAAAATTAAGATGGCTTTAATACATCCAAGTATTAACTATTTATTGTAGTTATGATTTGTTTGTATTTCACATTGTTTTAAGTGCATAAAATTATTAACTTATTATTAATGTTTTTATTAACTTACTAGGACTAGGTCTTCCACCGAGCATCCACCGAGGGTTGTAAGGGGTTTTGGTGGGCATATATTGCACTTCTCTGTCCACAGGATCAAGAGGTTCAATTACAGGAACAGGAGATAGTTTGTCCTGTAAGTAGGATATGAACCATAAACAGAAATAAATGTAAAGGTAAAATTACTAACTATACACTTTGTCGAAAAACAATAAAAAAACAACTAAATAATTAATACCTGCCTCTATTACATTCTTATTTACTGAACAGAAAACTAAATAATTAAATATAAAGCCTATTCTGTGTCTAAGTATATAGTGCAAATCAAACAGAATATTGATATAAAACAAAAATAAATGGTACAGCGCACCACAAAGACTATCTCTCACTTTTATCTTAAAATAATAGGTCTATACATTGTTGTAGAAACGGTACACCTAATATCATAAATGAAAGAATATACACTGGTACTTACTTACTATTCATATAATACAAAGCTAGAGAAAGTTATTCAAGACTTGATAAGTGTTAAATGGAAATATAGAGCATGGTGCAAGTTCTCACTATAGGTAATGTCCACTAACCTGCATCGGACAGACCACATGCATCGCGCGAATCAGATCTATTTAGTGCAGTGGTTCTCAGACTGTGGTACCCGCAACCCCAGGGGTACGCACGCGACTTTTAGGGGGTACGTGAGCAACACTTAAGGGGAAATTGGCAAAATTACAAGAGAACCAAACATGGCGGGGAAACCAAATCCTGCGGGGAATTATCAAAGCAACAATTTACCATTTTCTCCCATCCCCCCTTTTGTTTCCTCTTTTAGGAAGTTGCGTTGCGCGTTTCACACTCCTCCCTGATGAGTTCCGATAGAACGAAACCTAGGTCAGGGGATCAGGGGATTGGGGGGTGAAGATCGATTTTCTTTAAGAGGCAACCATTACCTCTTTGTCCAATGGCAGCAATGTAAAGTGTGAATTGTGTTCGTCTTTCGTAAAAGCCATATTGTATTCGGGCCTTTTATATGTTTCTATCCACCTTTCCTGTAACGTCTTCCAAATACAAAGCAACCGAGGGAAATTTTCTCCCTTTACTACCTGACATTTGTTATTTAGGAACATTTCACTGTAGGGGTGCATTCGACTTTTAGTCATGACCAAGGGGTACAATCTAAAAAAAAGTTGAGAACCATTTATTTAATGTACTGTGTCCACTGCATTTGGATTTCCGAAGGAGTTGGTTCTGATAATTTATTCCTCAGTTTTATCATGTCGCCTTTTGTGTGTCCTAATATCTATAATGACATCATTGGCACAGGTGATTGTTAGAATATAGGCTACTAGAGACAAATATTCTAGTTGCACCCCACAGAGCCATCATTAATCTAACAGCTGTTGTAATTCTAATTTTGCTTTAAAGTATTATTTTTCTGATCAAAAATAAGTTTTTTGTTTTATTTAAGTTTTTTGTTTTAAGCTTATCACGGTTATTTTGACAAAAATAACACATTCTTGATTCGTGAGCACACTTAAATAAACTTAAAAAAGTTCCCCAGATGACAGACCTTTACTATCTAACTAGTGATGTGAGGGGGAAATAATAACTTGCAACTGGTAGATGAGTAAACTGTAAAATGTAGGTTGGCCACAAACGAATGAGCTACAAGCTGTATTTATATTGGTCGTGAACAGTGAATTTCGTGAATGACTGAACTACAAGAAGTAGTTTGCGTACTTTTGAAATAAATAAATGAACTGCTCATTTCAGTGAACTAAATTATTTTGAACTGTTTGACAACAATGCACTGTACTGCCCATCTCTAAGCTAAATAGAGAGACTAACGCTGGGAATTCCAAATGTGAATGCTGGAGAATGTTTTACTACTCAAAATTCCAGAGAAGACTATCCGCACACACCACACGGATACAATTTTAATCTCTCCCATGGAATTCTTATTGGCATAGCTGATGTCCGGTGTGTTTGATGCAGATAGATGAACATAGTCTAACTAAAAATAATGTAGAGAATTCAAAAATCTGATTAGTGTGGTTCATCTGATGCAGGATAATGGGTGCTTACCTTAAGAAGAAATTTAGCTTCAAATTTGTTTCTTCATAAAGTTAAATTTAAGGATGTCAAAACCTGTTCCCATTAGTTTGATTAATATTGTTTTTGAAATAATCTGGGGTCAATCTTAATATCACAATTTTTCATCCCTTGATTTATAGCTCTCTAATTCCAGTAAAGGAAAGTTTTGACATCACAATGAATTGGCAAAATTCAGAATTGAGTGATTTTTTGTTATTATTTTTATTATAAGTTTATTTATCGTTTCATATAAGTGTACTCAAAATGTCCTTTGTGTTCTAGTGAGCTTGTACAAATCAAACAGGACATTTTGATAAAGTTTTTTTTTTTTTACTTTTTAAACTTTTTAGTTATTTTTAGCATACATTACAGTGTGGTACATTAGTAAAAATTATATTTTTAATGAGAGCTAGTATGTTTGGAACAATTTTTAAACTATAAATATTAAGGAATTAGTATAGAAAATGGAAAATTTAAGGTTAAAACTTAAAATTCAGGTAAGAGAATCAAGAAAAGCTTGAAGTGTGACACCTCCAGTTAAATCAAAAGTATGTGTTCCTTCAAATCATTAGTAATATATTACTATTTAGGGGAATTCTTCTCACATTTATGTGAGTGGGAAACAATTAAGAAGAAAACACCAAGGTATACCAAAATGAGATTTGAACCCTGACCTATAAATCTCCAGCAAACCAGATAGAATAAATGATATCTTTAGTGGAATTGGTATATTAGATGAATAGTTTTTTTTTTCCTCAAGAAACTAGTTTAAGTGTATCAGGAAGTTATGGGCTTGTTTTAAGTTTATTTTTGAGGGAAAAATTCCCAATTATTTTTATTAAATGGTTGTAACTTTGCCAATGATTAAGTATGTGATATTTGGATGATTTCCCAAACCCTCTATCAAATGTTCTGAGACATTACTTTGCAGCAAATAAATGTGGCTGATACAAACTTTTGGAATGTAGGATAGCCACTTTAGAATAGTGTGAATCCCATCCAGGTCTCGTGGTTCAGTCTTGTGTGTGATGCCATTGTTGTACATGATTTGTGTTCCACCGAGTTGATTGTTTGATGCATACACCTCACGACCAAGAAGCTGAAACAGGGAGAACAAACTGCTTGTTTTAATACTTTAAACAAGTCATGTAAATAGACCAAACAAATATTTACATTCAAGGATTAAGAGAAGAGCCTTAACAAGTCATTTATTAAATAAAATACATGTTCTTAATAAAAAAAGTAAAGGAGAAAATTAAAATTTCAAAATTAAAATGTATTTTTAAAATATTTTCAAATGATATAGTAATATTACTTCCCTGAAACAGAAAGGGTAACAAAACCAACCACCATTACTCAAAGCACTCAGCCCAACTTTTCTTTCAAATCTTTGTGAACACCTGTCATTACAACTTCGGGACAGCACCTCTTAACTAAACACGGCCTAATGGAAAATTATGTTGGCCAGCTAAAAGTTTTTCCCTGGTTGAAGATGTCACAAATAAAATGGTTCAGTACACCAATTCCCTAAAGAGATGAGCAGTGAGTTCATAAACACATGCTATAAATCAGAGTTTCCCAAATTCTCATGAGTCGTGTACTCCCAATGTATCTCTTCCAGTTCTTCATAAATCTCTATAAGGGAGACCTTTTTTCGCTTTATGAGGTAATGGTATTATATTTGGAATAATTGATAACCCAATCACATTTCTTTTGAAGTGCTGATATATATATATATCTATATCTATAATAAAACTCTTGAGGTCTGTCTGTATATGGAAATTTTTGTGGAGTTTTTTTTTGTAGTAGCAACGAGATAAGACAAAATAATTTATTTTTTGGAATTTTCGTTTCTCTGCTTGTTTATATGTTGCCAGTATATTCAAAAAGTACTCATCAGATCGAAACAGCAATTTTTCTGCTATACTCTTTATTTTTCCAGAAACAGAGTAAGCTCTATACCATCCTGCTATCTCATCAGTTAACGAAGAAGTGTAAGCAGTGTCGAAAAATACAGGTACAGGCACTACTGCTTTCGCGAGTGCAAATGAAGCAGGGATCTTAGTCAAAGTGCTCATCTCTCTTTCATTCTTCTCTTTCTAGCATTCAAAATTGTAGGATGTGTTAGCATTGCTTAAATGTTTGGAACTAAGCCGACAGTATTTTTTTTTGGGGTGTGATATGGCGCTCACTATCTAGAAAGTGCTCCTCTATCAATTTACTTTTTTGTTTCTTAGATATAAAATTCAAAATTTTTCCTTTGGTATTCATTGCAACGATATCTATAGATAACCATTGTTGGCATGCTTGCATTTGTGTCTTAAATCAGGTATATTTATTTTTGTTTCTTATAGAGTAAATTTAAATAATCTATTTTAGTGTTTGTTTCCGCAATGCCTCCAGGTAAGAGAGCCAATCTTGATATAAGGTCTGCAAATATTTTAAACTGTTTCTTTTTAGTGTCTATTGCACAATGACTCCACATGAGAGAGATTCAATCTTGATACAAGGATCACAAAGATTCAAACTATTTTGTTTGGTGTTCATTGCAACAATGACTCTACTTAATACAGGGGCTGCAAAAATTTACTTTGGTTCCTTACAAGAGGTAGTAGTTGATATGTGGTCTTGTCAACACAGAACATCTACCTCACCTCATACATGTCTGAAATGGTTATCTCGGTAGTAAGGCGATTCACTGGAAAAAAAAAAGTTACTTCTCTGAAATTAATGCGAGCGACGCTGCGGGGAAAAGCTAGTTTTCAAATCAAGTCCTCTTGGTGCACTTTCAATATATTCAGAATGACCATTTATGCCTTTCCTTCTTGATAAAGTATGATTGTTATATTTATTAGAGGTTTTAGAACGTTTCAAAGGTGTTTTTTTTACTGTATACTTATGACAATATAAAAAAATTCATTCGACTTAACGACTTTATGATTTATCTTTGTTTATCAATAATTAAAAACAAACATTTAAAGCAATGTTTAAGGAGGTGGAGGGTGGGGAGTGCGGAGAAGGGGCAGGGGGTAAAACAATTCCCTCAATTCCATCTAAATAGTTACACTTTAGTAATCATATTCAAAGTCATTAAATTACCTTTCTAAATGTAATATATTGAAATTCAAAATGTTGTTCCTTACTTTGTTAAGAGCGCTGTAGCCAGTAAGAATGATGTGAGAGTTTTCTATCTGGATGAGCCTCTGACCCAGACGGACAAGATAGGAACCGATGCCGATGGCTCTGCATGACACCATGGAGATGGTCACCACCTCTTTGTAGGCCTGGGAGGTTTCACCAGCGATCATACCTGCTGCTTGGAGATTTTCTACACCTAAACCATCTTCCTTGCCTGTGAATAAAATATTAATTAACCAATAGTTAAGTTAAGAATATAATTAGTTTGAGAAATCTAACTGGTTAGTATAGTGCAGTGGTTCTCAAAGTGTGGTCTGTGGCGGTGTGACATATGGTCCCCAGATGGGACCACAAGAACATTATTTCTCAAACAGTCTATTATCCCTTGAGACTTTAAGTTCTCAAAAATAAGTATTAAGTAATCTAACCTCAAATGATCTTTATTATACCATTATGTAAAGGATTCCCGATATTCATTTTAAACAAAATCGTTATGGCATTTTTCTAAAATTACCAACCATCAAACTATTTTATTTAAGGGCTTCATTTAAGATCAAAACACGCCGAAGACAAACATAATGATTTATGGGTTATGAGGCACATATAACGTAAAGATTCCTGAAAAGTAAAAAGTGAAATAAATAAAAATAGTATAATAATGACACGCAAACTCCGCTAAGTCAGCTAAATTGTGTTCCACAAGAACAGTCCGATTTTCATAAGAAGAGACAACATTTATATAATACACTATGAGTATTATTTTACGAATAATACGGGCTATATTATAAAGGACGTTCGATATGACTTGACTTGATCGTAAATTTAGTGTTGTTTCTAGTTAACAGATCTTCCTATGAAAATTGGACGGTAAAATGTGTATATTAAACAAAGTTATACCTATATTTTATCTTTACTGCTTGACAAACACTTTCATTTAAAACATTTTTGCTTTGACAAGTGACAGGTAGTTAGTATTTTAAGGTGGGTGATCCATGTGTGCATTGAACGCTTTTCAAGTAGTCCGTCATTTGGAAAAGTTTGAGAAACACTGTAGAGTGAACACAAAACTGTATCTAACAAAAGATAATAATGCATTATAGTTGAACCACTTTTAAAAATACACTTTGATTAAATTTCCTAGTTAAACAAGTAAAATTTGAATCATTCTGAAAAACAATGTGAGCTGTATTCAACATTATGTAAATAAATATATATTTTTAGACTAAATTTGGATTTAATAAGTGTTAAATGTTATGTTAAATGAAAGCCGATGTTTGCCAATGTTTGCTGATGACTTGATGGTATAAGGGGAGAAGGAAAAGGAAGTACAGGAACAACTACAAGAATGGAATGAGGAAGTAAAAGAGTGTGGGATTAAATTTAGGATGGCAAAATGTGAATTGATGGTAATGACAAGGATTAGGGTAAGGCCTAGTAAAGCTAAGAAAAGTATAGAACATAAAATATCTTGAAAGCGTGAGTGAAGAGAAAGGTGGAAGTAGAGAGGATTTAATGAGAAGAGGACAGCAGTGAGAGTTGTTCTATATGTATGTAAGAGACCTGCTTAGAGAAGAGAAGTCCCTTAAAGTGTAAGGTAGTATTGTCACAAATGCAGCAGAAACATGGACAATGAATGTAAGAGAGACTAGGGAAGTGGAGGCCATGGGAATGAAATTTGTGAGGAGCATGTTAGCTGTCATGAGGAGAAACAAGATTAGCAATGAAGTTATCCGAGGAAGAGTGGGGGTAAAGGGAGTACATGAGATAGTAGAGGAAGCAAGACTGAGATGGTTTGGGCGTGTGATGAGGATGAAAAAAGGGAGGATGCCAAAGAAAAGGTTGGAAGAAGGTACAGAAAAGGTGTACCTTCTTCCAAATATAATGCAATTGCCTCATATAGAGAAAAGAGGTTTTTCTTATTGAGATATAAAGAAAAGGTTGGAAATTAATTATGTGTGAAAAAGACCGTGAGGGAGACCAATAAAGAGATGGGAGGAGCAGATAGCAGAAAGTGTTCAAGTGAGAGAGAAGAATGGAAGAAATGAAAGGAGGAAGAATGGTGGAAGGATAGAGTCATTTTACTAAACTAACCCGGCCACGGGCCAGAAACAGTTGATAATGATGATGATTAAGTGTTTTAATCTCTGCCTCTAAACTATTGTGTTTTGTTTAAAAAGTTTTATAGGTTAATACGGACAGAAATGTGAGAGCCAATAAATTTCAAGGTAGAAAATGTTCACATTCACAATCTAATCTCTATATGATAAAATTAAAAATTGAAATCTATTGTAAGTATAAACTAAAAGTATACATAACTCTAATATTTAAGCGCTAGTAAGTAGTATATGTATTTGTCATTTATGTATGATAAAGGTTGTGGCTAAATGTGTTATTATTTTCTCAACCTTTATTCGCTTTGAGTGCAGTATTTACAGTAAGATTTTATTTTTATAGAAATACCTGTGTGAATGTCAAGGTTATAAACAATTTTTAAGCAATATAGCAACATTTTCTTGCAAAATGTAGTTTTCATAAAGATAAAGACCTACCAATAATATCTGTAATCTTGTATCTTGGTTCTCCCTCATCCTCTATAAGAATTGCTCTCACAGAATTCATTGCGGATACCTTAGTAAAGTCCTCTGTAGTCAAGTAGAGATATTTAAAACCCTGCAGAGGCAATAATAAACAACAAAATATTTACCAATATTATATTATAAATAATAAAAATATAGATTATAAAATACAGTTTGAATTATTTTAAAATAACAATTAACACTAAATAAGATTTAAATAGCCAAAGCTATTATTTATGCTTTTAGTGAGGATTACTCCAGCTAGATATCATATTCTGAAAATTGAAAAATGACACCTGAACACATACTTGTAGCCGACGATTTCCGCACGTCCATCCTTGGCTCTGCCTTAAAATATGAGTGAGGAATGACCCTGGGCACGGGAGGAATCCTGGATAGCTCAGTGGTTAGAGCATTGGTGTACTAAGCCAAAGGTCCCGGGTTCGATTCCCGTGTCCAGGTGTCATTTTTCTATTTTCATAATACTAAATAAGATGCCAAGATAACTAAAATTGGCTATATCTTTGAAACCAGTCAAATAATTTTATTTAATTAAAAAAAAACAAAAAAATACAAAACAGGTGGATTATCACGCTATACAGGTCTAATATATTTTGCTCAAGAGTTTGGGTGATTGGGTGTTCTGATTTGAGTGCATTCTTGAGCATGTCAAGTGGTTTTCTTGGTAAATTTGAGCGGGAAAAGATTTAAGATGACTGAGTATGCTCAGGAATTGTCCAGCGTTTATGTTAATTTCTAAGTTGAAATAATATTATCTCTGTAAGTGCACATTGCATTCTTAAATTAAATATATATAATAGGGATGTGCCCTCGAATCCTAAGGATATTCACGAAAATTTCAGATTTGAGATTCAAATCCCTAACAGTTTTTTTCTTCTTTCAATTTTTCAGGTGAGATTTGTTTTAGAGTTCTAATACCTCTTAATGGTGGTTCAAAATCAATTATAATTATATGATTAACTTAACAACTAGGCCCCAGAACAGTAATTTAACACTTAACTGAATTTATGAATGTTATAATTAGGGAGCGGACGGACATCAAAAATGTTTAAAATAAGCTTTAAAATATATTAATTATAGGCACCAGAATAGGCACCTTAGGAAAAAAAAGGACAAATAAAGTAATGTAAAAACTGACTTTACTACCTACTCTTTTATTAACTAAAGTCAATTCACATGGCTGTTTGTTTAGCACCGCGCCTCACTATTCAGTCGAGTTATAAACATATGTTGTACTAATTGGGCTATTATGTTAGGGGCTAGAAAGGTGGAATTTAAAGGAAGTGTATCTACACTTGGAGGGGAGGGAATGTAGAAAACCATTCAGTAAAAAACACCTTAAGTACACTGAACAGATTCGAATCTCAATCTCCCCTTCATCGGCAGTCACGTCCACTGAGCATGACGCCTTAGCCCATTCAACCACTAAAACGGGTCACATGCTGTTGGTTAATGATGATGATGATAATATTAATAATAATAATAATAATAATAATAATAATAATAATAATAATAATAATAATAATAATAATAATAATAATAATAATAATAAAAACTTTAATGGCGAAGTTAAGGCTACTGCCTTTTCTTACACTTGAATTACTAGATAATGTTATAACATTATATTTGAAAATATAATCCATTTCACTACTGTAATGTTTTTATATTTTTTTATTACTTCACACAACGTCAAGGGACAAAATTTCAAATTTGCTGTTTGCGAAGAAGTTAAACTTTTCTCCTGCAACAGCATGATGTTTCCTTCCGAGATGTCTATCACTGCTCCCTTTTGTCCTCCAGCCAATTTACGATCGGTGGAAGCTATTTAAAAAGTGTGTATTTTCAAATTTACTCCAAACAATTTTGCAACAACTTACAATTTATAAGAAATTGTAGCCTACTCTCTCTTTCAGCAGAAAATCCATACAGTATGAAAAAGAGAGAGGTTGAAACAGGCAAGAACCAACATAATAGGCAATTATAGGCACTATAAAATTAACATATTGTACTCGTAATTACATGAAAGGCATAAATATTTCAACTGCCTAGGTTTTATGATCAAGTAAAATAAAAGGAAAGGAGGTCAAATTTGGTCCCTAGTTATAATGAATGAATTATAAGAAAGAATGTTAACATTTAGTTACTATTTGTATTTTCTATTATTCTTTTATATTTATGTTTCTTCTTGTGTTCATAATTGCTTTCTTCATCCCACTGGTTTCTAGTTTAGTACTTGTTATGATAACCCTTCTTTCTCCATTCTTTGAATGTGTCCATACCATATAAGTTGTTTTAGTTCTTATATCATCTATTAATGTGTATGTTATGCCCATTATTTCTCTATTATGCTTATTTATAATTCTCTCTCTTCCAGATTTTCTTATGGCTCATTTCCAGAAATACATTTCCGTAGCGTTTAAAGCGCTTTAGGATTTTTCTTTCAGATGCCAAATTTCAGATCTGTTTGCGATTATACTTTTAACTACTGCGCTGTAAATCATTTTATTGCTATTCTTAGAGATGTTTTGGTGCAACAATATAATATTAATTCGCGAAATTGTGTGTTTCTTTCTTTTAAGGCCTTTTCAACCTTGTAATTTTCATCCCCAAGTATTTTTCAGTGTTGGACGTGATGACTGTCTTCCAAAATTAAATCAAGTTGTAGTTAAATTAAAAATACTATATTAAAAAAATGAATAAATTATGAGTTTATAAAGATAGGTCTACAATAATGGATGCTTAGAAACATTTTAACAGGAAAATAGGTATAATGCTTTACATAACAATTCAATAGAAATTAGCTGTACCTTATCTGGTTCTTCAGAGTCTTCCCAGGCCACACGGAAGAGATGTTTGATCTCTTCTGCAAGTCCTATCCGCGCTCCACTGTTTGCTGCAATGTAGATGCGAGGTATTTGCAAACTTCGGGACAGTTCAGAAGCTCGGCAAAACAAAAGGTCTTCTAGAGGCCCAAATGATCCAATGAGAAATGTGATGTCATTCGCAATGACGATAATTTGTCGGCCAACAGGGTACTCAGGGGTATAGAGAGTCATGCGCCATGCAATCATACCAATCTATAACAAAGAAACATATCAATTCAAATATAAGACTATCAATAAATCAAGTTGAGATATTTGAAAATAAAAATGTCTTCATGAGTGATGATAAATTTTGTGAAACAATGAAAATATAAAATATTTTGTAAATAGATTCAATATTGAAAATACTAATAATTAGCAAAAACTCTGTTTGAAAATTATTAAAAAAAAATTATAGTTATGTATTGTAAGGTTACACACACAAGACTCATTAGTGTCTGACACTTTAGCTTCGTCGGTAGGGTGAATGCTATTGATTGTGTGAGCCTGATCGATATACATCTTTTTGAGTTGAATTTAAGGTTTATTTAGCAAACCAAATCAAAAAAGACAAAATAATAAAAATATTAAGGTATATAAAATAAACTTACATTATTTTCTCCTGGAAGCCTTTTCTGTTCTGTTAAGTTGTCTCCATCTAGAACCAGTTCTATTGTATCGACCAATTTAGGTGGAATTTTCACTTGATCTAAACAAAACCAAGATTCATATTAATTATGGTTTACAGTTTCATTTTGTCAAAAAGAAATAATATATTTCATCTAAAATTAAGTGATGGAATTTGATTAAATATAAGGTTTATTTAATTTAAAACAAATTAAATGTTACTGTGGTTATCCATAAAATTGAATTATATAATTCTGAAAATTGAAAAATGACACCTGGACACGGAATATGATATTTTGATGGAGAATTTCTCCCTAATAAGCATAAATAATAGCTTCGGCTATTTGATTCTTGAATTATATAAGTTATGTATTGTTTTTAATTTGGCTAAAGTCACAAAATAAATAAAATTAGTGCGTGAAGCTTAGCTTGTTAAGGTGAATTTAGCCACATCAAAGTTAATAATACAATAATAAGTTTTTTTTTTAGATTATCTCTAAATCAAAACAATTACTGTAACCTACACTTTGTTTACCTTGAAAGTTAGCGAACTTACTTTGGGTTGTTTCACTTTGGCTTAGCTTATAAGAAATAATCCTAGTTTAATCCGTCAAGGTATGACTGCTAACTTTCACTCTAAATGCGGTGTACAATGTCTGTGATTATAATCATTCATCCTCTTAGCTTCACCTTTAATATATACTTAATAGTATAGCCCTGATTTCTTCCATCTAATATATTAGTTATATAAACTATTTTATTTAAGTTAATTGAAATTTCAGATGATGTTATTGACTTTATCTGATGCTCATTGAATGATGGTCCCAATCAAAATCTATAGTTTACCAAAATTTATTAAAACCTATATTTTGTTTATAAACTACCAAATAAACGAAAAAAAGAAATAATTCCATTTCTATATTGAAAATTATAGAGAGAATCATTACAAGGGTTTGAATATCTGAAGGAAAGTAGATAGATAGAGAGCTGTTAAGGAGAAACACCAATCAGATCTAGAAGCAAAAGAATCTAGAGGACAATTTTTTATGCCCCCTTACATCTTACTTGCTAATCAGGTTTATATATTTAATCACACAAATGAGTATAGATGAAAAAAGGGGAAATGTACCTATATTTGTGAGGAGGGAGAGTGGGAAAACATTTAGGGGGAAAAAAAACCCACCTTCACTACACCCAGCCAGGATTTGAAACTTGACCTCGCCTTTACAACCATACCAAACAAACTTTATTCCATTGAAACACTTGTGCAGGTCAGATACAAACATTCTGATGAAACAAATAACTTATTATTTCTTTAACGGTGTATCATGTGTATTAATCCAACCTTAAAACTTGTTGACAAGCAGTTCAAAATCATAAATGTTTAATATATGTTGTGTTTAAGAGACTCGTTTTAATCTGACTTTTCAGCAGCCAAATTGATGCCCAGTAAATTAAAAAAAAAATCACTGCAATACTGCAATATTTTAAAAAGATACAATACATCAGCTCTTTGTAAAAAAGTATCAAACAATAAATGTTCATAAACCATTTCTGATTTTATATAAATACTTAAATTCCATCTATAGATAATAAATTTGAGTTTGAGAATAAATGTGTAAGTTTGTTACTATTTTTATCAATATTTTAATAATTTAACTGTTCAATAAGTTATTTTTGTGATCTGTATTTGGTACAGCAAAAAAATTAATTTATTTAGTGCTAAGCATCTTACTGTCTGTTGAGCTATCAATAACTTATAAAAATTAATCTGAGGTCATAGAATGAGAAATCACTTAACTCACCAGCAGTGAATCTCAGTCTAACGGATAAGTTTCTGGGGTCAAAGCCTCTAAAACAGGCGTGTCAAACTCGCAACCCGAGGGCCGCGGACCTTCTGATAAACCAACATAGAATGTAGCTTTATTCTTATTTTTATAAACATTGTATAAATACAAACTTTGGGATAATAACATTTTAAAGTCTGGCATTACTGTGGGAAATTTAGCAAGTGAGGTTGGTGTGTCAGACTTTTACTCTTTATTCAGCAGAAATCAATTTCCAAAATGGGTTGTTTCAATCCCAGCCGGGTGTGCTGATGGCGGTTTTCCACTGTTCCTTTATGCATTGCAGGCGTATTTCCTCTAAAATTCTACCTTTCCCTTTTTATTTATTCCATTAACCTAATTAACATACGAGTATATCCCAAACAAGTACTACGGCACACACACACAAAATTATTCCAAGGTTTTGCAAGTATGCTAACAATATAGAAATAAACGTTACCAGATCCTCGTTGTTCCGAATGTTCCTTCCATAAACGCTCCAGTACTTGTCGGAACATGTCAGGGATGTCATATACATATGTAGTACCAACACTTTGAGCTTGAAACCTTTTCTGTTGCAAGTAGTCTTTTGTCATGTATGGAATGGATATTGGTAAACCATGCATTGCACCTTGCTTTGGACCATATGCTTCAAATTTTATCTGACAAAAATGATACAAAGATTAAATATTATAGACTGTCCATTATGAAACCAAGCATCTGTACAATATTTAATATTTTATAGCTAAATACATACATATAGTCTGGCCTGTTTTAATGTTGAGGAAAATGTTTAATATGTCTATTTAGGTTCACAATTAGAAAGATAGTGGCATTTAAAAAAAATGTCGCTAAAATTAAATTTATTTTACAATTTGTCAACTGAAGGGGGGTGCTAGTTTTTTTTAAGCACCACATCTTAGTACCTGTTTGGGTTACAAGTACTAATTACACTAATATGTTCAGGACAAGGAAAAGTCATTTAAGGATAAACCATCCCCAGAACATCCAACCAGGATTCAAACCTCAACGGCAGTCTAGTCTATTGTGAGAATGACGGCTTTGAGTGTTTGACCACCAAAGAGGGTTACCGGTTTATTGCTGGGCATAATGTAAATACCTTATTGATCAAATCTTGAATAAGGAACACAAACATAAGGAATCCATATAAAACTCAAAAGAGCTTCATTTTCATAATATAAAAACACTAAAGACTCATCATGAAAAGTAAATATTCAAAAAAATGTCGAGTATCCTCATTACCACACTCAAATTTAAATGACCGACAAGTTTATTTGTACATGGCAGGGTTTTTACATGAGACTAATGGATGTAAAGTTACAAATGGGAAGTGTTTGAATGGTATTTCAAGTTGCTCTATCGATTTTTAACTGGAAATTAAGTTTGGACAAATAATTTATATTGAGACAACAATACAATAAAATTTGTCAAGTTTTGACCCTCTGTTTCCGTGTGCATCAAACTAAGGTATAGAAAGCTAGTGTTAAAGTGATGGATAAAATCGAGTAGAAATCATATTTCTGAGCAGAGTAATCATTGTTGACTGCATATAAAAAACAAACTCAAATTCAGACAAGACCGCTTCAGTGGTTGAATGGTCTAAGGCAGTGTTCAGTTAACTTGTTACAAATGTTCTGCCGGTGAAATATGCCACATGACAACACTTCTCAGTGATGTTGGTTACTTTGTTTCTAACAAGTGAAAACTGCTACGCGAATTGACTTCCAAACCAATATAATATCATATTCTTTAAATTAAATAATGACACCTAGATACAGGAATCAAACCCGATACCTTTGGCTTAGGGATTGTCCCGTGCCCAGGGCCATTATTCCCCCATATTTTTAGGCATAGTCTATGATAAATGTGCAGAAATTGTCAGCTAAAAATGTGCGATCAATTAAGATCATGCGCTATCAGATGATACACCCATCTTTGACTCGGGAGAGCTTTATGCCAACAATAGTACAATGACAATTGTACAAATGTGCATATCATGATGGATTAAATAGCCAAGCTATTATAGTTGTTAGTTAGGGTTATAGCCACATCTAAATATCACGTACTTTAAATTGAAAAATGACACTTGGACGTGTTCTGCAAATCAAAAGTATTCTGTGACTTCCAAAAAGTTAAAAACCACTGGACTAAGGCGTCACAATTAGCAACTAAGGGGAAATTAGGGTTCAAGTTCCGGTTGGCTGATTTTCTCTAGAGGGTTTTTCACAATTTATATACACATTTGTGCGTATAGTTCCTCTAAATTCAACCTTATTGTCACTAACACATTAACACATCGCATAACCCAAACAATTAATGAGACAAGCTGACAAAGAAAACTCAAATTCAGGCTGATGAATACATATAGAATGGGTTAGCCTATCACTAGTGTCCAAGCAATCTACATCAGACAAGAACAGTTAACAGAAGTGTGAATGTTTCATGGCCTGGGATCCATAAACAAATCTCAAATTTGGTAAAATAGTGAAGCTTGTGAAGTTTTATCTTTGAGTTTGCACTCAAGGAAAACCTCTATATCGTTTCATGCCTCCAATATGAGCAGTGGACATGTCAAGAAGTATGATTATTACAAGTTCATTAATTAAATCACTAAGCAAACAATTAATACCAAGAAGAGATTGCCTCTATTAGACATGGTTAGAAATAAGGGATATATATGTTTGTGTGTGAGTTATGAAAATGACTTACCACGCCAGTTTTTGGGTCAGTCACTTCCTTGTAAAGACAAAGGTCTAGTGAGTAGCCGCTGTCATTAGCTAAACACAGCCGTACATTGCTTGTTTCACTGTTAGGTGTCTGACGTATCGTCATCTTCAGCTCTGCTTGGAGCACGCGCAGTTTCCATAAGCGAGGCCCATATCGCATCACCATGTTGGTCACGCTCTCTTCTATCTGAAAATGGTTGAGACAGATTATTCTTATACACAACAAATTCAAATCAACTTCAAGTTTTTATTTTCTTGGCCAGATTATACTATTTTTTACTAACCAAGTGCAGGTAACAAATGACTTAAAAGACCTAGGCTACATAATAACCATCATAATTTATAAAGTGAAATATGTGTGCGTGTATATTTATTCCATGTTTTCTTCTCCTTGACATTTCATCATTTTTACCAACAATGCCCTTCTTTCCTTTGTCACTCTTATCATCATTCATTTAATATTCCAAATTTAAATTTCTTCTCATTCTTTATGATTTTAGAAGTACTTACAATATAAGATAAACATATTTATTGAAGCGTATAATTCACCCCCCCCCCCNTCCCCCCCCCCCCCCACACACACACACACACAAAGAATGTTGCAAATGAATGACTTAAGTCAATATTTAGTGAATTGGTCAGTAAATGTTTTACAATGAGGGATAGGCAATGTATAAAATAAAATTTGAAAGTTATATATTTGTGGTCCCATTACCTTAACGGGGTCCATGATGACTGTCGGAACAAAGTTGAGGAATATATGATTGCAGTCGGTTCTCTTGGAATCGGGGTGTGAGAATGCCACTTCCAGCTCATCCATAGCCTCTAACAATGCACGTTCTCCTTCATTCTGAAGGTACTCAAACGAAGCTTCCTTTGTAATCAGATCCGAGTGGCGAATAATCGAACGTATAAAAAACCGATAGTCTGTCACTGGTTGTCCTTTGGCGACCTGAATAGTGTCCAAAAAGATTGTATATTAGAAATTATAATAAACTTGTTTCTAAAAGCCATTATTTGTTAAATCAAAAGATACATATATACATTTAAAATTGAGAACAAAACCATTAATCAACAATATTTTTTACACTAAAACTATACATTAACAACAATGTCCATTAATCCATTTTTAGACTTTCTACCAACAACAGGTTATCTATCATCCTTCCTTATATGTCAACACCCGACTTATTATTATTATTATTATTATTACTTTCTGGTTGTTACTTTCCATGAATGGATATGTATTTACTGAGCTCCATTACATGTGATGAGTGTAAGTTGTAAGTTGTTTTACCAATGTGCTGAGCAGTGAGGCAATTTACTGGTCATTCAAAATTAATCTGCGTTCTCTGAATCTTGAAAATCAAAGTTTTGTTTGTAAACTGAACCTGAGCAACTTAAGAGTAGAAGGAAGTGTGACTCCAGCTTTGTTTAAGGAGAATAACCTCAAAAAACAATTTTCTTACATACCTAATATCTATGTGCAAAATTTCATGCTTTTAACCAGAAGTCCACAAATGGAGGAAAATCTATGCGTTATCTGACCCACTACTAGTAGCTAAAGTCAGAAGTTATTTATCCCTCAACGCGGCTCAATCCAAAAATCATTAATTTCAAATCAAACATTGGTCGTAAAAGTCATAATTATATTTATTTTAGGTATTTAACGTGCACTTTCTGAACTGATCGATCATATCAGCATACAAGAATGTCTATGAGGAAGAGTGAAACGGGCCTAATAATTTTGCCAGGAAAGGTATTCTCACATATTTTCCAGGGTTCCTTTACATGCCACAGTACACATGGGACCGACAGCTTTACTTCCCCTCTGAAGGAAGTTGTGCTACAGAATTTTATTGCTCAAGAAAAATACATCGAGCCCGGCTGGGTTTAAAGATACGAACATCGAGTCCTGAGACAAGAAATTTACCTCAAGACCACCGAGGTTGTCCAAAAAAGCATTTAGGACAGATACTACACAATAGGCTGTTTTATAATAGTGAAAGAAATTACATGGTGTTTTGTATTAATGTAAAGTGCAGCAATAGTAATTAACATTTTATAAAACATTCTAAGAGTTAGCAATTAAGTTAGAAATAGTGTTTTTGACATTCTTTTTCTGCTTTAATACTGTGACACCAATTAATGTAGAGTGGACAAAATACCCCCGAGATATTATTATTATAGGAACAGCCATAAACTTTGTTAACAGGTCAACACGATTGTTAACATATATCGTTATAAAGAAGGAATTGATTTAATTATGTCATGTTTCATTTATTCTAATTACCAAACTTGAAATTGTATCTAATTTATATGTAATCATATTCTTTAAGTCAAAGTTTAACCAAATACAATAGCGTTTAATATCAACTAACGATCAATATGCCACCATTTAATTTTATCAAGATATAATATTTACAAGTTATACCCACTTTCGAGTGATCTTATTAAATGTGTGATTAATGTTGGCCTTGAAAACTTTAGATTAGGAACCGCCTTTGTTCCTTTGACAGAGTATAGTTCTGCTTTCCATGAATAGTAATAAAACATTTTAATACAAATATAAAATCTACCAAAGTTTATTTAATACTTGAAATAACTAACAAATTTTTAAAAACCTAACACTCTTGTTTTAGTGAAAAAGTGCAGGTTCATACCTTTGCTTTTCCAAGATAGAGGTGCATTTTTTGATCTGATGTAGGCAAAGCTTCAAGGTCATATGTCCTCATTCTGTTCAGTTCTAGTTGAAATGCCATTGCAGGCTCAAGATGGCGGTAGATACGGTCCTCAGCGTAGTTGTTTCGACAACGATAGGTGAAGAATTTGGGAAATTGACGTCTAAAAAAACAAAGTGGATATAAAATCATACGTACAAACAAATCAAGAAATCTTTTTTGGAAATAGTTTTGTTTAATTCAAATTGGAGCTAAGATCAAATCAAATTTGTTTTTATTAGATTTTAAATATGTTGACCAGTGTTGGTTAAATTTATAAACTACTCTTTGGTAGATGAATCAAGGTGGAAGACATTTTAAAATATGTTTTAAAAAGTAGATTTATTTCAAACTCTAGAACTACCGGTATGTTGGTAACATTTGCTCTTTATAAAATAGCTAATCACGGTTTTCAAATGTAGAAAGAATTTTCTAAATTTCACAGAAATTAAAGTTTGTAGATTTTTTTAATCATTTAGTTAGTTTATTAATAATTAATGCTTGAAATATATTTTAATTCATTATCAGCTCCATACTGTACAGCTCGATAGCTGTAATGTATTAAATGAATGACTTTGGTAGTCTTGTCAGTAAAGTCGAGGTTACTTTATCTTAACATCAATGAGTCTATTTTAAGCAATAGTGGCATGCCCATAAACACATCCTGGCAACCACTCAGCTTGGTCATGACAAACCTTCACATATCTCGACAATCACCCAGCTTGGTCATGACCAGCCTTCAGTCTCTAAGACTTACTAATTGCCCATTGAGCAAAAATTTCAGTCAGGACAAAGATAATAATAATAATAATAATAATGTGTAATTAATTTGAAAACTAAGAGTTAGTACTGACAATTATAGAAAGCATGTATTCTGAAAGCACTTGATAAATGAATGTTCCAAAGAGAATAATTTTCCCCCCCAACTCAAAAATTACAAAAATGTTGTCTGGCAAGCCAGTGTTTATGGTCAATCTACTTTAAAGTTTGTTATACAGGGTGGGCGAAGCAAAGAAACCTGACAATTTAAAAAAAAAAATAGTGGACTTAATTGGTTTTAAAATAATGATTACTATCGCTAGAAACTAAACATGGTGCCATTTTATGTTTCAAAAATTGTATCACTGAGATATAGGGGTGTGCAATTAGGAATTTTTCCCTTCGAGTTGAGTTTGAGTCGAGATTGAATGAAAAGATCGAGTTTTTTAGAGTCCGAGTAATATAGAGCATTATTTGTACAAGAAATATTTCAAGTTGAATTTCTGTAATAGATCAATGCAGAAACCATAAAATATAAGTGCAACATATTGTTTTTTGAATTACAATTTTTTGTAAAAAATGTATAATCACACACATTCAAATTTTTAAATAAATTTAATATAATTATTGCTGTACAATTTTTTGTTTGATCAGACAAGACGAAATATTGAGGAACTTTATTTGTTATGAAATCCTATCTTAAAATTAAATAAAATCAATCAAACTTAGGAATTTTTGAGAAAAAGACTGAAAATTCCAAGTGCTCCTTTTTCTCAAGATTTTTAAAATCTTCGAGTAAAGTTGGAGCAGGTACTAAATATCAACTCTAACTTGAATTGTATAGTACATGCACACCCCTACTGAGATGTCTCCTGTCGTTCCTCCCAAACTGTTCCAGTTTACCTCGAAGATTTCTCATCACTTTATGTAACATTTATCCTAGAATCGCCACAACTTTATCCTTTGTTTTAGTTCTAGTGACATACACTTTACTCTTAAGGTAGCCCCCATAACCAGTAGTCACAAGTGGTCAAGTTCAGAGAACATGCAGGCTATGTTCCTTAAAAACACACGCTCCAGAAACCATCTGCACAGGAGTCATTGTTGCCCTAGCTATATGGGCAATCGCTCCATTTTACTGGAACCATAAGGTGTTAAGGTTAGTTTCCCGATGTCACAATTTTGGTTACGTGTAGTTGTGTTGCATTTCAATAAAGTAATCCTATGTTACTGTAGCCGAAGCACCTCCATTGTGTTTATAGAGTTGTAGAGGACTATAATTTTAAATGATGCTAGCCCATACCAATCATTTTCTCACAGTTAAGGGGACGTGCCGATGGATTTGTTTGAGATTCTCGGCTATCCAATAGTGAATACTATGTTTTTTGACCCAACCAGCCAATTTAAAATGTGCTTCAACTGTCATAAACAAAATATTTTCTATATTGTCCTCGTCCATAATCTGAAGAAAATGTTCAGCAAAATTCTGACAAGTAAATAAGTCCTGAATATATATATATTTTTTCATCACTGAGCCTTACTTCCCATTTGGGTTATATGTTATTTAACTATTGACCGGCTGGCATTTTGTATGGATGAAAGTTTAGACCCATGTGAGAAATTCCACCCAAGCTATGCACAGACATTTTTAGGCCAGCAGCTTGGTTCCTGGCCGACTACTGTACACTTTAAGGTTGTTTTTTTTCATTTTGAATGTTTATTTATGACCCAGCATCTTGTATTGTAGGTTGGGTTCTGTTTCCTATTGTTATTTCTTTGTTCTTTCTACTTTATTCAATTTAATTTTTTCTAATTCCAGGCTTGACTGGAATTGCCTCTTATAACTAATCTCCTCTATTAATTCTACTAACTACTCAAAGCCTAACTTAAAACTAATGCAGTATTCTGCGTTTACAACAACACGTACCTTAATGTATAAATGTTATAATGAATGGATTATAAGAAAATATGTTAACATTTAGTTACTATTTATATTTGCTCTTATGTTTATAAATCTTTCCAAGATTTGGATTCGAAGGAAAAGTGAAGATTCGGATTCGAGATTCAAATTCGCAAGATGGTGGATTCAAACCAACTGTACCTTAAACATTGTCTCAATAAGCTCCAAGACTGCCTTATAATGAATAGTCCACCTCCCACATCACCAATGTTCATGTATAAAGATAAAAAACTATTTACTGTCTCAAACATTAGGGGAAGAGTGGGATTCAAGGTTAATTTTATTACAATTAAATTACTTTAACTGTATGAGATTTTAGTAACAACTTACGGCTAGGTAACACAACTATATTATATATTATTAACGTGAATGACCTCACCTGACTAGGACTAAGAAGGTTATTCTACGAACTCCTCTTTTGGTTAACTCCTCTTGTCGTTTGGTACAAAAGTCTCCAAAAATCTTACTCAACACTGAGTCTTCTGTGTCATTTTTATCTTTAACAGCAATGTTCATTATGTGAATAGGCTCCTTTAGCTAAAACAAACATGTACAAATGTTATGACCTATAGTTTGACATAAAATAATGAGAATTCCCACTTACAACCATTTATATATTTCAATTAGTGTTTTAGTGCCATTGCTCAGCATCAGCTGCTTGTATGTATCTTACTACCTTAATTAAGGGTGCGTATGATCTTAACAGGTAGTAAGACGTGGTAATGAAAAATATTCAGAGATATTTGAGAATGAATTTTAAAGAATTGTATCAATGATTAGCCTGAAGAAAGATTGGAAAAACCACTATTTGTATTTACTTAGAGGTTTACCACTATTACTCGTCACACATGCCGGTGCAATTCCAACCCATTAGTGTGATTAAGTGTGGACCTTTCAGAGAGTAAGTCAGAAGCGACGTAGGAAATATTTACAAATAAAACTATTTCAGTGAATTTCATTTGGGATGAGTCCAACCCGCTCAATTAGAGTCTCATACACTATCTGCTTGGACAACCCTGCTCGAGTAGAGTCTCATACACTATCTGCTTGGACAACCCTGCTCAGAGTAGTCTCATACACTGCCTGCTTGGATAACCTCGCTCAATTAGTTTCATACACTATCTGCTTAGACAACCCTGCTCAATTAGTCTCATACACTATCTTCCTGGGCAACCCTGCTCAATTAGAGTCTCATACACTATCTGCCTGGGCAACCCTGCTCAATTAGTCTCATACACTATCTTCCTGGGCAACCCTGCTCAATTAGAGTCTCATACACTATCTGCTTGGACAACTCTGCTCAATTAGAGTTTCATAAACTAGCTGCTTGGACAACCTTGTCAATGTTAATTGACTACTTGTGTTGCAAGTGTGTATTCAGATCTGGACAACTGGGCACCGCCACCTGGGTGCAGCCAAATGTGCACAACCAACTGGGCACTTGGAAGAAGGTGGCAGGGCCAAATTTAAAAAATGTTATAATTGTTAAAAATGAAAACAGCTGGGCGCCAGAGTCAATATTTAAAAAAGTTACAATTTAAAAAATGAAAACAAACAATTGATAAAAAAAAAAAGTTAACAAAAAAAATGTTCATTCATGATGAAAAAAAGGGCAATCGTGCGCAAAAGCATATACAAATTTAAAAAAAAGTCCTACAAGATACTCTGGTTAGGTTAGGTTAGGTTTAAAAAAAATCCAAATTTTATAATATCAGGTAGTCTAACTTTATACACTAGTGCCCAGTTGTCTTGGCGCCCAGTCTTATCAGTGCCCAGATGGCTAACCAAACCAGGAGCTAACCATATCCAAAAACTATTTTTTTATAACTCCCCGACTTGTGTTTACAAACTGACAAACATAACTCACGCTAAATATGTAAAAACTTTTAGAACTAAAACTGAAACTACAGTCCCAAATAACCCAATTCGGTGACATTTCACTTTTCACATTTATAGCTAGCAGGATTAAAATGTAATTCCATAAAAATCCGGGCTCTGATGATGTGTTTTGCAAGATTTAGCCATATTTTTAGAGTCACTCAAGTATGAATAGCCACGCAGTAAAATAAGTGAAATTATTCTAATATAAAATATGGTTGCATATCCATAGTGATTATTGATTGTCTGAGTATACATTTTTCTCAACATTATGAAAATAAAGAAAAGTTCAACTCCACGCTAGAATGTATAAAGTATTTTAAAACAAACTCATCAAGTACCTGTACCGGTATGTATGAGGCATACTTCTGACCCTTTTGTAGCATTATTTATAGAATTTATAGATAGTCTTTTATTACTTCAAATTTCCTAGCCAATGGTGGAAGGTGTTTATGATGACGTGTCGTATTATTAACCCCTACTTGCTACTGTTATGTTCAAGAAGACCTGTTTAAAAATGTAAACACTTCCTACAATATGTAGTGCTAACTTCATAGTCATCATCATCATCATCATCATCATCATCATCATCATCATCATCATCATCATCATCATCATCATCATCATCATCATCATCATAAATCATCATCATCATCATCATCATCATCATCATCATCAAACTGTTTCCAGCCTGTGGCCGGGTCTGTTAAGTAAAATGCCCCCATCTCCCTCTGTCCTACCAACATTCTTCCTCTCACTTGCACACTTGCTGCTATCTGTTCCTCCCATCTTTTCCTTTGTCTCCCTTGGTATCTTAATCTTCTTGGACACTTCTCTTTTTCTATCCTCATTACGTGACCATACCATCTCATGCTAGCTTCCTCTACTATCTCATGTACCCCAACTCTAGACCTTACATCTTCATTCCTAATCCTATCTCTTCTGGTAACTTCATAGTCATATAGCGGTTAGAACACTGACATTTTATATAATATGGCACTGTTTATAAAGCTACCAGTATATCAAGTCACAACAAGCAGAATTTAAATATAAAGTATTGAAAAAAAATATTCAAGCATCTGGATTAATGACATTTTTAAAACCTTTGAACATTAGTATACATATACGAAATACACTTTTTTTCCAAAATATAATATTTGCAGTGGTTTGATCATGGTTTTTTCTTGTAATTTGCACTAGAAAAATCCTGTACCGCGTTATTTGTTTGTATCTATACAAAAGTTTTCACAGAGGAGAACAAATTATTAGCAGTAAGATTTTTTTCCTGAAATGCGTCAAACTATCGCAGAAATTTATGAAACTTCAGTAAATGTAAACACTTGGGAATCATTCTGTTCACTAAACCATTCCCAGCAGTCTACTTTATTATTATTATTACACTTAAGTGTTGTAACAACACCCCTTGTTGACTTACTAGGAATAGAAATGTCATAATATCATCAACATTAGAATCACCATTATCTTCCTCACAACTAAAATCACTTCTATTTCCACTTTAATCACTACTTTCACAAAAATTATTCGCTATTTTCGTTTCATCTAAAAAATTACTCCTTTACAACGCCATTACAGACCAACTTGTTCAAACAGCTTATGTTTAAGTATTGAAATCTTATACATTTTAAGGGAACATACCCAACTAATCTAAGTGAAATGAGTATAAGATAACTAAATGAACCCAGCATCTGAATTGTGCTGTCATCTAAGCATGACAAGTTCAACAATGTAAATGGTTTATCAGAATAGCAAGCAACATGTCCCATTCGTTGTGTAGCTCTTTGATAGTCCACTATCACCACATGTGCAGCATGCTAGGACACAGGGGTTATTGTTTTATGAGGCTACTTGATAGCAGATGTCCACTAAAAACACAGGGCTAGTCTACTAGTTAAACAATAATTGCAAATATGGTTAGACATAGGTTTTAAATAGCCATGAGAAATATGGCTGGGCTTAATATAATTTCAGTATCCACAAAAAAGGAGCTGGGGTTAAAGCACCCTAAAATTTCCTGGTTCCAGAGCCCCCGAACAAATACGCACTTAAAAATATGAAAATCTACAAAAGTGATTTATAAAATGACCAAATATGTTGAACATAAAAGTTATTTTCATGAAGATGGTATTCCATCAATATTGGTCGATAGTTTGTATTTTCAGTCATTCGACTAAATAGAAGTTTAATAATCCCAACAATTTAATTTATTTGTATGCATGGGTGTTCTAACCAAAGCCAATGTTTTTCAATTCGTATCTTGAAGTATAGTGAGATGTAAATTTATGAACGATGATAAAACAACATGGCTTGGACAATCCCAACATCTTTGAGGGAATGCCTTTTTCGTTATGTATCTTTAGAATAGTTAGTGTGACTTACATTGCTGCCACTGGACAGAGATCTGAAGAGTGACTACCCAATCCCTCTGAATACATTTTATTATATCAGAGCTCTTTAGAATTGAAGACCCGACAGAACAAAGCTAGATATGGGGCAGCATATTTTTTTATGTGCATCACCCCTTCATACATTAACGGGTTAAGGGCAAGGAAGGAATAATTTAAAGGAAACATCACCACATTTATATAGGAACGTGGGAAACCAACATAACAGCCGTCTGACATTCAAACCATGACCTTCCTATCACCAGCAAACCAGACTAGACAAGAATAATGTTTAGTTCTCATGCAAATAATGGTGCAGTAATTGGTGATACAATTTTGAAAAACAACTAAAAATGTCAATGTTCTGTGACAACAGTGTTAAGTGTCTTTTGTGTTAGCCAATATGGCATTTGTATTCCTTTAGATTTCTATTAATCTTTTCCGTACCATCCTACCCGCAAAATAAAATATAAACTGAACTGATTTATTTTGTTTGTAAATGAGCTAAGTGTACACTTTATTCAAAACTTAAACCTTAGTTAAGAAATGGGTAAATCTTAAAACAAACATCAACATACAATAAATACACAACCAAAAATCTCCAGTTAGTTACACAAACATGCAAAAAAGGTCCCCTAGGTTTACAAAGCTTGCATTATGAAAAAAATAAACCAATATTAATTAGTTGAGTACTAAACTTTTACGAGTATTTATTTGAGCCTAATAATGGGTTGATTTGGTTTCCTCAATGTTTGTGCTCAAAGGAACAACACTAAATTTCTGATTAAAAGTAATTTAATTTTCTAACCATTAGTGAAATACAAAAAAATAAATAAGCAAGACAATATTTTTCAAACTTTGTCTATAATTCCCCTTTTTAGTTAATTTGTATCTTGATACTACACATTATTATTAACTTGTTTGTTTTTTCCTTCAGCATAAAAACAAATCCGATTGAACAGATGAAAGAGTAGGGAAGGAGTTCCTCTTCAAATGTTTTAGAATTATACCATTTAAACAATTGTGTCTATTTATGTGATTAATGAGCTATGTGAGTAGCTAAATAGTTATGCTGAAATGGTCCCAGTGTATGAGTTTAAGTTGAGTGCTGGCAGGACAATGATCAACTCTTAAGGAGGCATGCCCCTCTAAGTAGTTGGTACAATTCATTCAGAGGAATTTGTAAGTTACCTTGGGCATATAGTGGTAGTACAATGTCTTGAAATCAAACTATTCACCAACAGAAGAAGACGAGAGAAGATGGCCGAGTCTGAGAACCACACATTTCTGTCAACTCTGTCAAACACCATAAATATCAATGGTAAACAACATCATTTGACTGTCGTCTCATTTATTTGTTTCAGTACTAATTAAGGATGTTAGTGTTACCCAATTTTTTTTTCCCAGGAAAAATATAATTTAATTTAAACCAGCCATTTGTTCAATTTCTAAGTTTAACAATACACATTTCACAAGAAGAGAAATTCAAGCTTATATACATCCTGAAAAGTTTCAATATTCGCTTTAAATATATAACAATCCAATATACACTCATTAATTCATAATGTATGTTTCTCATTTCCTTAAAAGAGGAAATTCAGTTAGATTAGCAGTAACTTGTCCAGTCTCCCTAATAGAAGAAGATTGTGAATTTGATTGGACCCTCCATCTTCTGAGTCAGTTAAATGTATTTTTACTGTGGCATAGTATTGGTGATTGGGCAAGTTATTGTCAACTAGTGTGAACCTAGACAAGATGTAATGAACAAGGAAATATTTGCTCAAACAGAAGCAATATTTAAGAAGTAAAGGTTAAGAAATTATGGGCTACAACAATGAACTTAAGACATCAGGATGCATCTATAGTTAGGGCATTTAATTTAATTTAATTTTTTTTTAGCACCGCGTCTTACTACCCGTTTGGGTTATACGCTTAAGTACTAATTACACTAATGGATTAGGAATTGGGAAAGTTGAATTTATAGGAAGTGAACCCGCATTTGCGTGGAGGTAGAGTGGAAAACTGGCTTTTAATTAATTTTGAGTTTGGTCATTCTTCCTCAATATTATGAATTAATGAGATTTTATTGGGTGAGTTCAATTTAACATAGGGGTCATAGTATTATGATTTTAAATACAATTTATATGTTGTTTTATTGATAAACCAGAAAATGAACTTTCTATAAGAGCAATATTAACTAAAAATATAATTATTTTACTAAAATATTAATTTGAACAGTGATATTCTAACATATAATTTTTTTTTTCAAAGTCTGTTAGCATTGAGAGTGCATCATAGTGCATTGGTAGCAGGGATCAAATTGAAGATTGATTGATTGATTGAGCCGTGGAAATTCATGGATGAATGCTTCAAGGGAATAAATTATAAACCTAAAATATATACAAATAAACACAATGCACCAGGCCGGTGTAGTGTTAATAATCCTTCTTTCCTTTCCACGAGGATAAATGTCGACCAGCCCCTGAAACATCCTTCCACCCTTTACCCTGCCAAACTAGAATGAAACCATTACCATACTTGTGTCAGTGTGTGAAAGGGTTAAATTTGCGACTGTTAACAACAATGCCGCCACCAACAGTAACCCCTCATTGTTGGACTGATAAAACTATAGCAGACTTTAAAATCTACATTTGAGTGGCTGTGTTTGTGTTAACATTCCACACGGACAGAGTGTCACAATGTTAACTGCCAAATACTGAACAAATTTAGAATATTCGGAATTTTTACCAAGAAAACAAAAAATAGTCGAGCAAATAAAGACAAATGCTGGACTGGAAACAAAAACAAACATAATCTGCGAATTGGGAGTATGATGAGGAGATTGTGGAGATCATGGAGGATACGAGACTGGATGTTCTGGTATAGAGTGAGAATAAGTGGAGAGGGAGTGGAATGCAGGAGCTAAGGGAAGGATTCACTTTACACTGGATGGAAAATGATTAAGGGAGGAGAAAAGGTGTGTGGGTGATAGCGAGGATAGGGTGGGAGGTGTGGGTGGAATGGATCAGTGATCGAATGGTTAACAATGCTCACAAGTACACCCCATCTGCGGTAGAAGTGGTAAGTGATAGATTATTTTAAGGCTTATTGTGGCAAGAGGGTAGCCCACGCTTGTACATTTCCTTGGAAGTCAAGAGTGTTGGGTTGCCATCCTGCTGAGAATAGCATATATCTCAGATAGATTGCATCCTGTTGATGAGCGAGCGCGGTGCGACCGAGGACCTTCCTGGCTAGTGAAATATCAAGATCAGCAAGTTTGTGTGTGAGAATAACACATGGTTGTTGAGTGTTGGGAGTGATGCTGAGTACATGTGGGTCGGTATCAAGCACGACTGACGAATGACATTAAAAATGTGATCTGGTGGTTCACCCTGCTGGAAGGTCGATTGCGGGTAGACAGAAAGGTTGCGAGACTGTTATCGTGCCTGACTCCCTCGTCAAGGGAGATCTACCCGGTTACCCATGTAGTAGCTTAGCATCTGAATAGATTAATAAATATATTTTATTGGACTATCTCGCGAGTCTCACTCCCCACGAACCATCGATTCCAACCCCTACCGCTCGGGGTCCATCATCACCATGTAAGTCCCTACGGTGCCACGGTAGTGCTGAAGTAGGGTTGGCTACCGGGTACCCAGACAAAACTAGTAACCTTACACAGTTTTGTCAGAATTAGGACAGGGACGTTACACTATATAGTAATATTAAATTATCAATAATTATTTCCAAATAGGTTGATATTATCTGTGTCCAGCCATTGTTTGAAATAAAGAACCTTCTGCTAGCCTTCAACACCTCTCCTACTGTGGATAGGGTGTACACATTATCTGTTCAGGATCCATTGGTTGTAGAAATATATATATTTTATAAGTAATTTTTTGTAATTTTGGAATCTATTTTATTGGTTTGCGCCATTTTTGAGTCATTTTAAGGTATTATGTTGAGTAAGTGTATTTTTAAATATGATATATATTTTATAATTGAATATATTATACTAAAAAATAAATTTTACAATCACACAGTTCCCGGAATGAAAAGATAATGTAGGCCATGAACTTTGTATCCTCGTTGCTTGCATGTTTGTAAAATACTCCTGGTGAGCCATTGTAGTTAAGATGGAGGAGAGGATAGTGATTAATTCTGAATAATATACTTGTTTTTTTATAATAATGGAAATTGATAAAACTAAAGAAAAAGGGGAAAATAAACTAATAAGAGTAAATTTGATGAAGAAAACCCACCTAGGGAAGGAGGAAAGCCACATTTTATCAATTTCCATTAGCATATTATATAATTATTTAGCCGTTAGACCACCTCATTTTTAAACAAATAATATATTTTAAAATTAAAGTTATATTTAGCAAAACGCAAGCGTTTAAGTTGTTTAT
This sequence comes from Timema genevievae, assembly GCA_902155825.1. Classification (NCBI taxonomy): domain Eukaryota; kingdom Metazoa; phylum Arthropoda; class Insecta; order Phasmatodea; family Timematidae; genus Timema; species Timema genevievae. The sequence goes on from CABFWO010001611.1 coordinate 59,282, forward strand.
GACTTTTCATTGCATCTTATTGTCTATTTTCTATTTGTAAAATGCATTTTTGGTTTAGTCATGTCCATTTACTATGATTTTTTGTTCATATTTTTAGGTCATTTTTTGATCATGTTTAGGTAATAAAAGTATTGTTATTTGCTCCTCCCATCTCTTTCTTAGCCTCCCTTGAGGTCTTTTTCCTACATACTGCATTTCCTACAGTTTCTTTGGCTACCTCTCTTTTTCCATCCTCATTACATGACCATACCATCTCAGTCTTGCTTCCTCTACTATCTCATACACTCCCTGTACCCCAACTCTTTCCTGGATAACTTCATTCCTAAGCTTGTTTCTCCTCGTGACTGCTAACATGCTTCTCACAAACTTTATTCCCAGGGCCTCCACTTTCCTAGTCTCTCTTACATTCAATCCATGTTTCTGCTGCATATGTGACAATGGGTACAAAGTACGCTCTGTACAAACCTTCTTTACACTTCAAGGGCACGTAACCCTCCTCCCTGATGAGTTCTTATAGAATTAAACCTAAGTCTGGGGATTGGGCGGTAATGATAATTTTCTTAAAGAGGCAACCATTACCTCTTTGTTCAATGGCAGCTATGTAAAGTGTGAGCTATGTTCTTCTTTTCATTGCAAAAGCCATATTGTGTTTGTTCCTTTTATATGTTTCTACCCACCTCTCTTATACCTTAACTCGTAAGATAGATGTTTAATGATGAAGAGGCCAAATGGCTACATGATTTTATATTTATGGAAATTAAACATATTAAAGAAAAATAAACTAATAAGTGTATATTTAATGAAGAAAGCCCACCTAGAGAAAGAGGAAAATTGTGGGAAGAATCCAATACACAAAGGTGACATCTTCTTCCTTTCTTTTCTGTCTTCTGTCACGTTTGTACATTGGATTCTTTCTCCATTTTACCTCTTTCTTTAGGTGATGGCCCTTAATAGTTCATTTTTTCTCTTTTCTTTATTTTTATCAATTTTCACTAGTATAAAATTGATTTGTTAGTTAGGTTACCCACAATAAAGAAATGCATTAACACAGAATGCATCAATGGTTATATAATCAAAGGTGTGAGTCTTGGCTTATCTGGTTGGTTTGATGGGTGACAGAGATGTCAGGGTTCAAATCCTGGAAGCATGTACTTTGGTGGCTCTTTCTAAATGGTTTCTTACTCTCCCTCCACAAAAATTTGGGTATGTTTCTTCTAAATCTAACATGTGGGCTATCTGCTAGAAGATAGCTGCTCACACCGAGGAGATGGCTGATCCCATTCAAAATCTCTACTTCATTAGTGTACATGTGTGGATATCCCAGATGTAAAGTAAGACACAGGTCAAAAAAAAAAAAAATCATAACTTTAGTTATTTGATGTATTTAACGTGCACTTTCTAAAATGATTGATTATATCAGCACACAGCTTATTAATTAACTTATATATAAGAATCAAATAGCCAAAGCTATTATCTTTGTTTTAGTGAGGATTCACTCGCAACTAGATGTCATATTCTGAAAATTGAAAAATGAGACCTGGACACGGGAATTGAACCTGGGACCTTTGGATTAGTACGCCAATGCTCTAACCACTGAGCTATCCGGAATCACCCCATGTCCAGGGTCATTCTTCACTCATATTTTAAGGCAAAGTTTATGATGGACGAATATATAATATCCATAAACATAAAGAGATATATGATATATAGAGAAAAGTAAATTGAATGTGAATATATAATATCCATAAAGAGATATGTCCTGTTCCTGTGTTTGTCCTTTATGTTATTCCTTTTACATGTGCCTATCTTTGTGTCCTAATCATACTTTACAATTTTCAATTTTCCATTATTTTATTTTAAGTTTCCTATTTTAGGAAGTTGCGTTGCGCGTTTCACACTCCTCCCTGATGATTTCCAATAGAATGAAACCTGGGTCGGGGGATTGGACAGTAGCAATCAATTTTCTTCAAGAGGCAACCCTTACCTCTTTGTCCAATGGCAGCAATGTAAAGTGTGAATTGTGTTCTTCTTTTCATTGTAAAAGCCATATTGTGTTCGTCCCTTTTATATGTTTCTATCCTCCTTTCCTCAAACTTTTTCCAAATATAATACTAAATTATAATGAGTTAAGGAATTAAGCAAATGTTTGTACAGTTTAATGTACATGACCAGCAAATCTCACAAGATGGGAAGGATGGTTAGCTACGGGGCATAAGCAGTTTAAACTATCATATTTGCAAATTTTGAAAAACAAGGGAATTAAACCAGTGACCCTGAGCTTAGTGTGGCAATTATCTACCAATGATCTATACAGGATTCGTCCTGTGCTCACTCATAGTTTAAGGCAGAGTATGCGATAGATGTGTATATTGTCAAGGGCATTGGAACAAATCCTAGATAGCTCCATGGTAGAGAATTGGTACACTAAGCTAAGGGTCCCCCGTTCAAATTCTGTGTCCATGTGTCATTTTTCAAAATTTGTGGATATAATATGTTAGTTTATGTTAGATTTTGTTAAAACAATTTTATTTAAGCTAAATTTAGAGGTGGATGGGATTCAGAAATGTTGGGAAATTTTCAGGAAATCACAGACTGCAAAGTGGAGATAGTTCTTTCATAGAATATTTAGGGGAAGAAAAATATAAATCATTATTTTATACTTTTAGTCCTTATGTATTTAAAATCGAACATTTCCCACCTTGAAATGCCACTTGTTATAATTATAGGGGTCACAATAAAACATGTATTAAAAAAAGTTGAAACCATAACTTAAAAAAAATTACTTAATTTACAAATAATTGACCAAAAGCATTTAAAAAAACCCACACCCTTTCTCTTACACAATTAAAAAGTTGGTATATGCATGTAAATAAAACCAAACCTGTGACATTTATAAAATCCCCAAACTAGTTTTGCTGGGTAAGACCTTAGATGGATGTTCAAGGAGTACAACAGATAAATAAGACGAGATTGCTATGATATAGTGCTTGTTTCCCCTTCAATTTTCCTTGGATGTGTCTCATGTACTTACGATGATTTATACGAACTAAAGAAAACAGACAAAGTTTGAGTGAAAATATTTTGAGATTAAAAAATCTATCTTAGCCACTTTTAGCCCAGTTAATATGGATCTCGAGCAACGCCCAGTAAATATGAGCCCAGCAACATCTAGTTAATATGGACCTCAGCAATGCCTAGTTAATATGGACCTCAGCAATGGCTAGTTAATATGGACTTCAACAGTGCTTTGTCAATATGGACCTCAGCAACACCTAATTAATATGGACCTTAGCAATGCATAGTTAATATGGACCTTAGCAACGCCTAGATAACATGGGACTCAGCAATGCTTAGTTAATATGGACCTCACCACCACCTAGTTAGTAAGGACCTCAACAACACCTAGTTAATATGAAACTCAGCAAAACCTAGATAATATGGATCTCAGCAGCACCTAGTTAAAATGGACCTCAGCAATGAAGTAATAACACCTTATTGATATTCTAGGTAACTATTGTGTGTACAGTTTTATGGCATAAATTAAAGAGCCAACTTGGAAGATGCTAGAAATTTGGTCTAAATCCAATGATAGATTCAAACATTTTGTATGGGACGCACACAGACAAAAACTGTCTTCAAATAAGTGTTGTTTTCTTTAACCTTAGGTGAAAAAGATTTGGTGTTCAAAATATAAGGGGTCAACATTATAAAGGTTGGTGTATTTCTCCAACTTTACAATATGTTTTCTATCATTAAACCAAATTTTAAATAGCCCAATAAAATATTTGAAAATATGCAACTATTATTTTTATTTATGGTTCTAATGAAGCAACATTTCCCCCAAGAAGTAACCCCACCATTTATACTTAGGGAAATGAACAAAGGACATCTCAAGTTAAAATCATTAATGGTTAAGTGATCAAAGTACAGAAAGTGCGGTCTAGGACAACTGGGCGCCGCCAATCGGGCATTTGTGAACTGGGCGCCAGTGTAAAAACTTAACAATTGGCTTTTACTAAATCATTTTTGGAGTTAAAAAAAATGACAAAGGAAACTAAATTTGTGTATATTTATTAAGTTAGACAACTTAATATTATCAAAAAGTTTTTTTTTCTATAACACAAAAAAACTATGAAAAATAAGAATTTTGCATAAAATAAACTAAGCAAAGATGAATTAACATAACTAGTTGTTCGGTTCAATTTTTTACAATTTTAACATTTAAACAAAAATTTTACCCGGTGCCCAGTCTTCCCAGTGCCCAGTTCGCAAGCACCCAGTCGACCCCGCCCAAATGTCCGGATCTGCAGAAAGTGCCGGCAGCCATTACAATCCTATCAGTGTTGACAGATATATCAATTATGATTACTAACCTGATGAACATCATCCTGAGTGGCCCGACCTTCTCCGATAGACATACTTATATTGATACTTGTGCTTAGTCGAGATTCACTTCCACTCTCGAGTGCCTCGAGTACTTTAGGTGAAACTAGAGTGGCAGGTATTGAGAACTCTTCTAGCATGTCCATCATCTCATCAGCATATTGCTCAAACTGCTCAAAAGATTCAAAAGCCGCCATGCAACCAGTACGATGACAACTCTCTATCTGCCCAGTCGGTTGAAGATCGGATTTGGGAGGGTCACTTGGGTCAGAACACTTATTCAGAGGTATCCTGAGAAACATATATACTATAGTTACAAAATATACATGGACAACAATTTAAATCCTTAAAAGAGTATTTGTTAGGTTTGTCAAATTTGAAAATAGATAGGGGTGTGCAAAGCTTCGAAACTTAGACTTGGATTCAAAACAAACATCAGTTTTGACTTTGCTTGGAAAAAATTCTGGCTTTGAAGCTTCGCCAATAAATATATTGACAGTTAAAATATCAATTTATGTTCAGTTACTGCCATTCTGAGCTGTTATATAAATTAAAAATTAATATTATTTATTAATATGAAAAAAATCTGATGTAATTGAAATGCATGTTGTGATAATAGATTGATTTATCAGATCGAAATAAAATATTACAAACAATTGTGCAAAAAAAAAAAAATTCCAACTAATTTTAGTGCATTATGTAATTTAAATAACCACAATATAATATTTTATCAAGCATAAAACAACCAAGAAAAAAATTTTAATTTCGATTTGGCTTTGAGAATATTTCATATATTCAATTAGAGTTCGCTTTAAATTGAAAAAATGGACTTTGCAAACCCCTAAAAAGACATACAAAATAAAAAAAAAGAGAAAGAAAAAGTATTACACATTTTATTTTATGTAGCCACATATTAGTTTACTGAAAAGAAAAAGTTTCTAATGTGAGGATATTTATATTTTTATATATATATATATATATATATATATATATTTATTCTTTTAACTTTTCTGTTGGTTGATAATTTCAAACATTTGTGTTGTTAAATATGCCACTGTTTTGATCATGATCAATGAGTGAGACCCCAAGTTTGTGTTTTAATAATATATTGTTAATATGAAAGTGTTGCACCTGTTAGGATGTGATTTTGGCAGTAGAAATTGGTATTGGACTAGACTTATTTCTCCAGACATATCCATCAGTTGAAGGCATGTCAATTCATAAGATATATATGCTCGGCGTACATACACCTAAGAAATAAACATACATAACAGTTTAAAAATGCAATTAAGTTAATTGATCACATTCGTGATGGTAAATATGCTTAGTGATAATTTTATTTTACTAAGGTGGGGTGCTAGTGAGCACCAGTTTAGTGCATTAATTTTGCAGTTTTTATAGCATAAACATTTTTTGACAAAAATAAATCAAATATTTCTTCTATAGAAACATAGAGTTATGTTTTCTGCACATGCTAATCGCAACAGTTCTTGAATATCTCTCATGAGCATAGCGGCATTTGGTGACAAACTTTTTAAATGCAGAGAAAAAGTTGTCACTATATTCCAGGACACCCCTGACAGATAATAAGAACTGTTGCGATTAGCATGTGAGGAAAACTAAACTCTATGATTCTATAGAAGAAATATTTGATTTATTTTGGCCAAATAAATGTTTATGCTATAAAACTTCGAAAATACTGCCCTAAACTCACGCTCACTAGCACCCCATCTTAAGTCAACGTCCTGATATGATTTTTCTATTTGTCAAAATATCCAACTCAACTATGCTGGAACTATGCTTGTTCATTGCAACACACTCTGGCTAAATTATGCTATTCTGATGAGTCAATATAAATCTAAGTGCAACCTCTGCACTTAGTTTATAAACATATGATCTTGCACAAACCACCTCGGAATTGGACACTCTCATAACCTACCTCCCATTTTCTCTTTGGTTCATTTCAAGTCAAATCACCTAAGCTGTGTCTGAGTAGTCTGCGCCCTACACCCTCGTGCCCCCACTGCACGCTTGAATCAAACATGTTTCTGACACAGTTAATTACAGTTAGAACTACCTGGTAACTACTTCTGAAACTGTGTTTTCATGAAAACCGATATTGAATTTTGATAGTATTTAGTCAATGTTGACATTCTACTTAATTCAATCACTGCATAACACAATAAACAACTTTGTGCCATTATGATTCAAATAGTTTTACTTGTCAACTTTAAAAGACTGAAAATATTTTTCTTTTGAATAGGGATTTTCATGCTTTAGAAATAAATCCAACCAACCAATTAATTTATCTATATTAATAAAGAACACTTTTTTTTTTGCAGTTTGTGTATTTTTTATTCTATTTCCATACAATATATAATTTTTTCCCCCAGAGTATATGGTTTTTTCATTTAATAAATAACGTTATTTTAATTCCAGTTTGCGAAAGAGGGCACATTGTTGTAACTGGGGCGCATCAGCACACTTGGAAGAGAATTTGTACACCATCAAAAATAACTTCTGGCCTAAAACGTCGACGCCAATGCAGCTTGACAGTGCACATGGCTCTAAGGGCCCTTAGACAGACTATTCAGACATGGCCCTAAAATCTCAGGATTTTTTTTTCTATTATTTTTTTTTCTCAGTAGGTGTAAAACATATGTAGGTCAAGTAGGGAAAAATATAAAGAAAAAGTGAGATGAAAAGGCACAGTGATAATCTCAAATTAAATGAGTTCATGTGGAACAAGTCCTTCACCACTTTCCCTTCACACTCTTTCCTCTAAATTATACATCCCTCATTCGTACCTGATCAGTTTAATTGATATATGTATGGCTATAAAGGGTAGTATAGGTATGATTTTGGTAGGAAGAACAGTAGAAGTTAGTTACTAAAGTTACTAAAACAATTTTAATATATTCATGCATTAAGTCGTGTTGGCTGCAGCTGTCACTTTTGATAGATGTTATTAATACCTATAGAATAACATAAATAATACAGTAAAATATCATCAATGGTGTCTGCAAAAAAATATGTTTTAATTTTCTCTACTGTCCTTCCAACCAAAATTAGGGTATAGGTATGCTGCGAAGGAAAATAAAATCTTTTTACACTCTTACATAACTAGACCAATGAATGAAAATGCTGTATTTTCTCCAAATAAACTCAAACCATGTAAACAGTGATTATGCAGAATTTTTGGCAGACAAAGAGCATTCATATAAATCATGTTTAGATTTCTCTCCTAATATTTCCAAACACTCTCAAAAGAGACAAATAATACTAACTGAATGATGTGAGTAAAATGTGTTCTTGATTTTAATTTTAATATTAAAACTATTACTCACATGCATACAATTATATTTATTTTGTGTGAGTTAATCTTAAAGATACTTTTATAAATTAAAATACACACATTAAAGATAATGAAGCAAAATATTTTAGTACCTCAAGTGAAGCATTGCAAACGGCTTTGTTGGAATGGTAAAAAAAGTCATGGAGAATATCAAAAATAGATGTTTCGGACATTATGAGCTTCTGGAGGTTTTCAGGGTGGAAGTCATGTCCGTACATATCAACAGCGGAGAGGAAGATCGACTCCATCTGGTTATGGCGTAGTTCATAGGCCGGTTGATGGGCTGCAATTAATACCTGAAAACACCCGTATATATCAAATGAGTTGATGTGAGTGTTCTCAGGCAGTATTTTTAATAATACAGTTTTTTTAAGTTCAGACTATGACTGGGTTTTTTTTATATCAATTACTGTTTCCAGCCAGCCTGGGCCAGTTTTTTATTTAAGCCATATACTTTCATATATAGCTTCATATACCTTATAATCCCAACTTAAGACTAGGACACACACAGCATCCATTCCCCACCTGTTAATTCATCACTGTGAAAGGGCAAACCCACATTTCACCAATGATACATTTTTCAGCCATGCTGAGAATCGAACCCAGGACCCTTAACTAAGTAGTCAAATGCTCTACCAAATTAGCTAAGGAGTCAGATTGTTTGTTTGGTATTTATTTAATATAATTGAAAAATTAAACCTAGACAGGAGAATCAACCTTGAAACCTTTATCTGAACTATCAGGATTAATCCCATTCCAAAAGTTATATTTTTTACCATCATTATAACAAGTTGTAAGCACAAACGTTTTTTAATGCATGGATTAGATTTGTACACAATTTTTTCACTGCTAGACAGGTTTCATTACATAGGTATTGTTTAGTAATTAAGTACCCAAGGAGCGTTATTATTTGGGGAGGATAATTCAGGAATTACTTCGATCAACATATCTCTTAACAGAGTAAACGAGGTTTAATATTTAGATAATTTTAGACAATAAAAATATTAGATTGGAAATTAGGAAAATAATACAGTCTGTAAATGCATACTATTAATCGCTCAGTAAGTTGTTGACATCTCGCCTGTTGCCAAGGAGTGTTAAACTCAGAATATATAAAACTCTAACTTTACCGGTTGTTCTCTATGGGTGTGAAATGAGGTATCTTACTTTACAAGACAAACTTTTTTTTAAGGTGCTTAGGAAAATATTTGGTCCAAAATGAATTGGGGAGTGGAGGAGGTTACATAATGATGAGAGTATTATTTTCATTATGATTTGAAAATGTAAAATGAGCCATACCTGCCTTGCCCTGAGAGCCACTCTTGAGTGCTCACTTCGATTGAGTGTAGTTAGGTCATTGAGTGTTACTGATAGTTCATCCGTCAGACCGGGTTCATTTGACCACAAATGATCTATCAACATGGTCACCAACACATTCTTTTTTGAAACCTGTAAATAAAACTTATTACTTAAGAGTAGAGCTTTGGATGGAATAGATATACTATACCTAAACAGAAATTAATTTTAATATTCAGTGATAGGGATATTTACACAAAGTGGTTTCCCAATATTTCTCAATGCAAATACTTGTGCAATTCAATAAATTTCCCTTCCATTAGAGGCACAATGCAGACTATAACACCACTGATAATCTAAAAGCCCCACATCAAACTTATAAAATAATGGCAAGATTGTATATAACAGAGCCTTTATTAATTGCAAATAAGTTTAAGACCTTTCAATCTGTGTAAAATTATGCCTTACCTGCCCTGCTATTGAAACTGTTGTGACTTGTGTCCATGCCATAATACACATGTGGATGACGTTAATACTATTAAAAAGTTGAGTTAGTTTAGATGTGCCAGAAAAGATGGAGTTCCAAACTTTATTGTTAACACATTGAACACAACACCACGCCCAAGCTACACTCGGGATAGCGTACATATCTATTGTCACCATGCCTGAGCTACACTCGGGATAGCGTACATATCTATTGTCACCATGCCTGAGCTACACTCAGGATAGCATACATATCTATTGTCACCATGCCTGAGCTACACTCGGGATAGCGTACATATCTATTGTCACCATGCCTGAGCTACACTCGGGATAGCGTACATATCTAATGTCACCATGCCTGAGCTCCACTCGGGATAGCGTACATATCTAATGTCACCATGCCCGAGCTACACTCGGGATAGCGTACATATCTAATGTCACCATGCCTGAGCTACACTCGGGATAGCGTACATATCTAATGTCACCATGCCTGAGCTACACTCGGGATAGCGTACATATCTAATGTCACCATGCCTAAGCTACACTCGGGATAGCGTACATATCTATTGTCACCACGCCCGAGCTCCACTCGGGATAGCGTACATATCTAATGTCACCATGCCCGAGCTACACTCGGGATAGCGTACATATCTAATGTCACCATGCCTGAGCTACACTCGGGATAGCGTACATATCTAATGTCACCATGCCTGAGCTACACTCGGGATAGCGTACATATCTAATGTCACCATGCCTAAGCTACACTCGGGATAGCGTACATATCTATTGTCACCACGCCCGAGCTCCACTCGGGATAGCGTACATATCTAATGTCACCATGCCCGAGCTACACTCGGGATAGCGTACATATCTAATGTCACCATGCCTGAGCTACACTCGGGATAGCGTACATATCTAATGTCACCATGCCTGAGCTACACTCGGGATAGCGTACATATCTATTGTCACCATGCCTGAGCTACACTCGGGATAGCGTACATATCTAATGTCACCATGCCTGAGCTCCACTCGGGATAGCGTACATATCTAATGTCACCATGCCCGAGCTACACTCGGGATAGCGTACATATCTAATGTCACCATGCCTGAGCTACACTCGGGATAGCGTACATATCTAATGTCACCATGCCTGAGCTACACTCGGGATAGCGTACATATCTATTGTCACCATGCCTGAGCTACACTCGGGATAGCGTACATATCTAATGTCACCATGCCTGAGCTCCACTCGGGATAGCGTACATATCTAATGTCACCATGCCCGAGCTACACTCGGGATAGCGTACATATCTAATGTCACCATGCCTGAGCTACACTCGGGATAGCGTACATATCTAATGTCACCATGCCTGAGCTACACTCGGGATAGCGTACATATCTATTGTCACCACGCCCGAGCTCCACTCGGGATAGCGTACATATCTAATGTCACCATGCCCGAGCTACACTCGGGATAGCGTACATATCTAATGTCACCATGCCTGAGCTACACTCGGGATAGCGTACATATCTAATGTCACCATGCCTGAGCTACACTCGGGATAGCGTACATATCTAATGTCACCATGCCTGAGCTACACTCGGGATAGCGTACATATCTATTGTCACCATGCCCAAGCTACACTCGGGATAGCGTACATATCTATTGTCACCACGCCCAAGCTACACTCGGGATAGCGTACATATCTAATGTCACCATGCCTGAGCTACACTCGGGATAGCGTACATATCTATTGTCACCACGCCCAAGCTACACTCGGGGTCACTTTTAAATGTTTATATACACAAGATCCCGAGATTCACTCGGGTATAGTGCTCTGTGAATATTTCCTGAAACTGTCTTAGTTCATAAAAAAATTATAGATGGCAGCAGCTATCACATTATAAATAAATTTTATTTTTCGAAACATGTCTTCAACTTTCTCCTAGCATATCTTTGGTACGTAGCAAAATGGCTTTCTCGAACGTAAATTTGCTTGACGATTCCAACACTGAATCAATATTATTAGATAATTCCAGCTCAGAACTTGAAGCTGATGAAATGGATAATATATTTAACAGTCAGGTAATATTTCTGTATTATATATGTATTTATATGTATATAACTAATAACACATACTTAGACCTAGTATTGGATTGTTTATTTACAACAAAACCTTTGTTTATGAATAGTTTTCGTTTGCACGTCACTTCCCCCCCCCAAAAAAAATTCCACAAACTAATAATAATAATAATAATATTTAGCACCGCGTCTTACTACCCGTTCGGGTTATACGCTTAAGTACTAATTACTCTAATGGATCAGGAATTGGGAAGGTTGAATTTAGAGGAAGTGAACCCGCATTTGCGTGGAGGGAGAGTGGAAAACCATTTAGGAAAAACCACCCCCAGTTCACCCGACCGAGATTTGAACCTCGATCTCCCCGTCCTCGGCGGTCGAGCTCAACACGACTAGCGCGTTAGCTAACTACACCTACTAGTGTGTTCAAGGTTTGTTCTGTCAAATCAAAAGAACAATGTGATAAAAGAGTAAGAAAAGAAACTAGATGGTTCTGTGAAAACTGTAATGTAGCCAATGTGTGCCAAATCGCTTTGCTCTCTACTATATTTAAGCAAATTATTGTTAGAATGTAATTTTTGTTCATTATATATTTTGTAATTCATTTATGATAATTTTCCCCAGCTTTTGTAGGAAAATGTGTATAGATAACATTTTTTTAGAATTTTATTTTGTCTAAATACACTTGAAAAAAAAAAGTTTTATATACAAAAACTACCACATGAAGACTAAAAAATTTTTTTTATAAAGAAATATAAAGTCTACATAGGATAAGAAAGATCATAAATGACTATTATACACAGGAAAAAAAAGTAGTATATGTCAACAAGTATTTTCACAGTAAAAATGCAAAATATAAATTTGGCCGGTATCTAAGAGCAAACCATGGAATGTCATGCCGGTGTGCAATGTGTTAAAGGCTGTGGCAACATTCTCAATCCTTTGCCAGCTTATATTTTCAACATTAGCCTGACAAATAAAACTTTTCCCTTAAGTTAGAAACAATCTGTTTTCATACCTATTTATAAAATAAAAGGGGGGGGGGGCAAAAACAAATGTTTGTAACTATAGACCCATTTCTTTCTTAAATACTTTCTCTAAAATATTCGAGTAAATACTAAATGCATGTATTTTCACCACCTAAATAAAGAATAAACTCTCAGAAAACCAACATGGCTTTGTTAAAAATAAATTTACTGTCATGAATTTAGTAGTTGCTGGGGTATATTGCTCCTCAAGTCTCTACCCAAGGCCAGCGTGATGCTATTTATTTTGACCAAAGTAAGGTTTTTTGATTTATGTCAGCATTGTACTACTCTTTAGAAGCTTTGTAACTTTGACCTATCTCACTCATATTTAAATTGGTTTAGAGCTACTTGCATAATAGATCATTTGCTATTAAAATAAAAACACACACCTACAAAACATTTTTAGCACCTTGTGGTATAATCCAAGGTTCTATTATAGGTCCTCTTCTTTTTAATGTGTTTATTGAGGATATTGGTAAATACTTAAACTCATCTAGTTATTTACTCTTTGCGGATGATGTCAGACTATCTAAAACTAGCAAATCAATTACAGATTGTATGGATTTACAAAACTACATGAATGGTAGTTTACAATGGTCTCTTGAAAAATGAAAATGAAATGTCTATTAATAAATCAAAGACAAAATCTGTATATTTTCCTAGGAAAACTAGCTCTATATTTTTACTTGTAAACTGGTCAATGATAATATAGTTCACTCCTTTTATGTTAATGATCTAAGTGTTCTAGACAACAAACTTTACTTTCACTGTCATGTTGAACATATAATATCACAATCATTGAAATTACTAGGACTTATTATATCTATTACCTCCTCATTTAAGAAAGTTCACTTTACTTTATGCCTGTACTTTGCCTTGATTAAATCTAAGCTCAAATATACTTATATAGCTTGGAATTAAATTACCTTAACTGACTCTCTAAGGTTGTACAACGTTAAACACAAATGTGTCGCTACTTGCTATGATAAGTTCTTTTTTAACCAGATTTATTATGATTACGAAAGAATCCAAAACCTTTTAGGGCTCCAAATTCTTTTCTCATGCAGACTTTATTGTGATGCCCATTTTTGTTTTTAATATTTTCAATAGCAATAATTATTGTAAATTTGTCCTTGAACATGTAAAGTATTCATGTCTCTTCTCGGACCTCTCGAAATAATAATATTTTTTGTTTGTTTTTTCCTCATAAACTCTTATTAGCTCAGCCTTCCTGACCATTGTGTCCATAGCCTGAACACCTAGAATTGCTTAATTTGATCTATATCACAAAAGAGCCAAACACTCATTGTTTTATTATTAATAATAATTTATTATCATTATTTTTATTACTAAATTAATGAATATATTTGTAATATTTTATAGAAAAAACCCACACAAAATTGTGAGTCAATAGATATTTTACATATTTAAATTTAAGTAGGTTATAAGCCGTTGAAGACTTGGAATTTCTGTACAATTATGAATATACTATTCCCGATCATTTTAAATTTTTGTTATTTTATGCAATATTGGGTGTTTGCCACACAAATAGTAATTGCCTTAAGAATATTTTTTGTTTTTTACTTTATTAATTATTTAGTTAAAGTATTGGTGATTGAAAATAAAATTTATCACTGAACACTTATAAATACCCTCCTTTGGCCCATAAAGTGAACAATTCTTACTTGCGCGTGAGAAAAAATCGTGGCAGTAACTGCAGCCATATCATCCTTGTTTCTTTCTCGTATTCCGGTTACACACTTATCGTAGCTGCCTGAATAAGAAAAAGAACATATTTATATGCCATAGCTACTTCAACAGACATTGATTCAATAGAAAATACTAAGTATCTGCAAGTAATAAAGTTTTGAGATGATCATTTAATAAATATTTGGGCTTAGGCTCAAGAAATTTATAGGCTCGACAATTTAGAGTTTTATTTTATAAGGCTATTTCTGTGCTCCGGTGTGTGACTGGTAAAGAGTAATTGATTTACTCTACTATTTAATAAATAAAATTTAATTCACTAAAATATGAGACATTAAATGCGTGAAGTATATAATTATCAATTCAGCTGTAAAATTTTGAGTTAGTCTTTATCTTTCCCTTTGTCTGCCTGGGCAAAAGTAGTAGAGTGAATTAATTGACAAAGATCGTGCCTGAAGCAAACAAGTCAGTGTTGATCGGAGCCAATTCGATTCTTGGCTCAGCTAAAGAAAGAGTCGAATTTCCGCTATGGGTGGCAATAGTTTGAGCCATGCCAGATGGTGTTAGTCAAGCAATACTTGAGAACTATCGGCCTGAGATTCAATAAGCAACAAGTTATTGTTTTTGATACAGAGACGTTATGTTTGTGTGAAGTTCTAAGACCATGTTAACTATTTGGGCTTGGCATTGTTCTTGAACGTTCATTTAAATGACACAGCCAATATAATTATGTGTTATTCTTCACAAAGATTTATCAATTTCAGTGTTCAGGCAAACATTTTAAGCCCTAATCCAAATATTCATCTAATTAAATAAACATGGTATTTATTAAAAGTGCTAAGAGAACGGTACGCATAGTTTTGAAGGAAAGAATTGTTAAATATAAAACATATTTTCTGTATTCTTCGGTTAAGTAAATTGTGGCAGTTATTTAGCAAATAAAATGTATTACAAAATTAAATCTGGAATTCCTCTGCACTAATAACTGGTATATTTATGTTTTAGATTCATGTGGAATTTAAAATGTTTCAAGTGGGTTTATGTATTATATATTTATTTTTTTAATATGTAAAAATTTATTTCCATTTACAGTTAAATTTGCATTTGTAGGCATGTGTGGACAAATACATCAGTCTTGTATGGTTTTTATTAATGTGCGGGGGAGGCCATAATTCAAATCACAGTTGGGTGTACTTAAGTGTGTTTTGCCCAAATACTTTCCCACTCTCTCTCCAAGCAAATATAGGTATCTCTCCACTAGATTTTACCACTTGTGTAGTTATGTGGATAACCCAGAAGTTTAGTTAGATGTATTATGCCTACCATGTTGGAACTGACTCTCCACTTCATAGTACTGGTTCAACAATTCATAAACTGCAGTTTTCATGCGACCGCGAATGCCATTGCGATATCGCTGAACAAGCTGTACAATACTTTGAGTAGTCAAGAAGAACACATCCCTGTCGGCCCTTCTCTGCAAATTGGCTGCATGACTGGGGATAAAATATTAACAAAGCGTTAAAATGCTGGAGTAGAACGCCAAATTAGTAAAACAATATTAATTTAAAGTTAGAGTGGGTTTGAATCCATTATTTTACAAATCTGAATCATGAATCCATATTTTCTATATATCTTCATAGTATGAATATATGAGGAAATATAAATATCGGAGCGTAATAGAAAATACAAATAATAACTAAATTTTAACATTATTTCCTATAATCCATTCATTATAACATGCATACATTCGGTTGTGTTAAATTACTGGTCTGGGGCCAGGTTGTTAAGTTCATCCTATGATAATAATAAATGGTAATGAGACATAAATAAGCAGCATTTGAGCCCTAAAAAAAAATTATTTTAAAAGTTGAAAACAACTTTTTGAAAGGATTTGAGACTTTCTTTTCTTTTAATTTTCTAACCTCCACATCGTTATTTTGCTTTCTTGTTTTACTACCAGGCTGTGTATAACCCGAGTGGGTAGTAAGACGCGGTGCTAATAATACTACCAGGCCTTCCTCAGACTGGTACTTTTCTTCTGCTGGGCATTCCACTTGTATCACTTCCACCTTTTTTCTTTTGAAAGTTTATGTCATCTTTATTATTCTATCATTCATCCTACAACCTCCTTTAGCCCTACTCTAATTACAAAGCCTACTCTGTCTCTCCTCCCTACTCTCATTACGAAGCCTACTCTGTCTCTCCTCCCTACTCTCACTACGAAGCCTACTCTGTCTCTCCTCCCTACTCTCACTACAAAGCCTATTCTGTCTCTCCTCCCTACGAAGCCTACTCTGTCTCTCCTCCCTACTCTCATTACAAAGCCTACTCTGTCTCTCCTCCCTACTCTCATTATGAAGCCTACTCTGTTTCTCCTCTCTTCAATATTTCCCATCCACTGTCGAATGAAGCCATTTATTACTTCTCTCATACTTTCCATTTGGTCTTACTGAGGCCAAGGACATCCAATCTCCTCTTGTCCATCATGTCCACAATCTCCTCCACTCTTCCAGTCAGTGTTCCAATGTTCAGAGTCCCTATTCGTTGCTGTTTGTATACAGTTTTTCCAATCCTGCATTTTACTATGTTTTCTAGAGTATGGATTCTTTTGGCCACCGGCTTACTAAGCCTGTAGTGGCCTACACCTGAGTAGCGAGGCTGCAGCTTATAGGTCCTCAGGTAGACCTTCTCTTTATGGCACCCTTCCCTAACTTGAAGCTATAGGTGCTGATGATGACTTAGCTCATCACCACCAACCCTCTCACTCCCAGCCAACTGGCCAGACCCTGTTCCAAGCTTGTTGGTTTTGTCCCTGACCAGTCTCCTGTCTCTAGTCTGTTCCTGACCTGGTTTCCGCTGAGGTTCAACCCTACCTCCACTAGGTTACTCAGATCCCGGGGTACACTACTTGGCAGTGAGATCAGGATTGAGTAGGAGAGGATACGTGGAACCCACTAGGTTGACTTCATGTATTGCGTGTAACTGCGTCGTTAGTATATTTACCAATTTTATTTGTCAAATAAACTTATTTCAATCTTTCTTATCATTCCTTATCAAATATTGTACCACTCTTTACTTCTTTAGTTTGCCAAGGGAGGGAGGGGGTTCAGGGTTGAACCCCCCTACCCTTCCCCCAGGCCTCACTACCCACCTACCTATTTCTCGTCCCTAAAACTGTTGAAATCATACATGAGGAACTCTACATACGTCCAGAGGTATCAGTTACAGAGGATGAAGTTCTCAATGAACTTTCTATGAAGCCAAGGAAAATTAACATAAGACTAAAGTGAATTATTTCAAAAGTGATTTTGTGAGTTAAGAGTTAGTGCAAGTTTCTTATTTAAATTTTCATATTTTAGCTCATAAAATAATTTTATTAATCAAATTTCCCAAATACAATTTATTGAAACTTGCATTGCATAAATACAAATTTGTTCATAAAAACTTAATAGTCATAATAATTACAGAATTATGACAATTTTTAGACATTTTAAATTATTTAGGATATTATTGTATTTCTTTTGATGCATTTGCATTTTGCAGTAATAAAATTTTCAAATTTTCCCGCGGGGAAAAACCAATGGACCCCGCTTAGTTGGTCAGTGAAACTAAACCCTCCCCACAAACGAATCCTGGCTGCGCCAGTACACAATGTTAGAGCCAACCCTTGTATATGTGATTTGTTTAGTGTGTATAAACTATAATGAAACCTACTTAGAATCATATAATATTTTATTTAGACTAAATTAATTTAGTACAATTCTGGTTTCAATTTAACTTAATTACTAATAGTTTTTGTATTGATCTAAATTTAAATGTTAATCTTTATTAAGAATCATAAGTACCTAATTATTTAATAGAATCAATTAGTGCCTAATGGCTTGGAAATGTATAATAAGACAGTGTAGAAACACTGTATGATAATGTAAAGTAATTAATAGTGAAGGAAGCCAACCTGAAATAATATTTAGGTTAGGCCTAGGTTCCATAACATATCTTTCTTTGTGCTTTGTGTGCTTTCAATGTATCTCTTCAAAGGATAAAGGAATATTTCCGAAAATTTAAAACAATGTATAGGCCCAAATGTTGACGTGTGAAGTGTAATAGTTTAAGAAGAAGAGAAGAAATGAAGAGAGAAGTGTTTTTATATCCAAGCCTAACCTAACTATCCTTTCAGGTTGGCTTCCTTCACTATCAATTACTTTACATCATTGTTCAGTGTTTCTACACTGTCTTATTATACATAATTATTCAATAGTTGAAACAGGTGTAATTTATTTCAAGTTTATAAATTGCCTCAATATCCCTTTGTCTTAGAATGAGGGAGGATTGACTTTGTTATAGTTACAGGAAATACTTAGTTTGCAACGATTTGTAAAACTATTGACTGTAATTGGATTTTAATTATTGGTGTTTTAACTTATCATATCAACAGATTATTTGCTAGGTACTTATTCTTAGGAAGGTCGGATGACCTGACAGACATTTAAATATGGTCTTCATAACTCATTTCGTTTAGTCGACCAGGAGATTATCTGTATATACCAATCCCCCTCAGTGGCGTAGTTAGCTAACGCGCTAGTCGTGTTGAGCTTAACTGCTGAGGAAGGGGAGATTGAGGTTTGAATCTCAAGTCGGGTGAACTGGGGGGGGGGAGTGTTTCCTAAATGGTTTTCCACTCTCCCTCCACACAAATGTGGGTTCACTTCCTCTATATTCAACCTCCCCAATTCCTAATCCATTAGCGTAATTAGTACTTAGGCGTATAACCTGAACAGGTAGTAGTAAGATGCGGTGCAAAATAAAAAAAAATCTGTATACCCTTTCTATTCCGAGGAATAAGTAATGACATCAAATAATTGTTGCACAGCTCGTGTTTACTCAAGGCCAAAGGGAAAGTGAGGGAAGATTGACGTGACACAGGACACTTTGTAACATCTACTTTACACAGCACATTACCAATATCTACACAAGTGATAAACATACACATTTATTGGAGTATCTTCTAAGAAATATATATATTTTCTTAGAGCCTAAGTCAAGTAAAACACTTTTATCTGAACAATTTGAGCTCAAAAGTTAAACACATTGTATGTATCCTATGTCTATCTTCAAGTGTACAGAAAAAAATTAAATTAAATGTTTGCCAATATTTTTCTTTTCTAAGTGAATGTATAGCTCATACCTCACCTGTCTATGACACAAGCAATTTGTTGACTAGGGAATTGAGCTAGGACTGAAGTTATATTGCGCTCATACAAGGACATCAGCTTGCGAATTTTCTTCTCTACAGAAATTGGAATACGACCAGACATCGATGCAATTACTTCCTGTAAATATGTAATAAGTATAAATGCATTAACAATAAATATAAAATTAAAATTGGGAGTTAACTATTTAAAATTAGGAGCATGTCATAGTTATTATAAGATTATGAGGGGTGGGGTGGGTTGCCAAGAACTTATTTACTGATTAAATTTGTAAACATTTAAATGACAGCTCCCCTAAAGTACTTAATTATTAAAATATTTTGACAAAATTATAGCCTTAAAACATTTTTCAAAAATATATCCAGGTAGGTTTGGAAAGAGGCTTGGGTCATATGTTCAGAAAAGAGAGTTGAGTGAAGCAAATATAAAACAAAATATAAAATAATAAATGGCATTACATCATTGGAGATTGGAGCATGTTTGGAAGTTGTAATTTAGTATAGAAATGAATGAATGCTTGTTTTTTTTACATTTTTGTGCTTATCTTTAGTATAATGCCTTTAATTATTGTAGTACAATACATCATTATGAACACTATTCAAGAGTAAGATATGTGTCTAGCTACAACAAATTCAAATGAGATGATATTCTCATAGTATTTTAAAAGTTTTATATGCTGGTATTTTAAAAGTTTTATCTTTTATAAAAAAATAGAAATAAAGTCATACTCTTTAATCAAAATAAAATCCCCTATTAAAGTATGTTAAATTAAATATTAAAAGGAGGAGGATAGAAGAGTAACTACACACTTACCAGAAAACTGTATGCCTTGCCCTTCTATTACCCTTTCGACATTTAATTTAATACAGCCATTTGGCGCCATTTTTCCTCTATTATTTAGTCTGCATGACTTTTATTGTTTTGGGAACTTTTTACATATTTTTATATATTTATTTGAGGTATACTTTATGAACCAACTGCTAATATCAGCACAAACAAATTTCTATGCATGAGAGAAAAAGCACTATCAATTTTGCTGGAAAAGTTATTTTAACGTATCTTCAAGGGTTCTTTTACACGCCACAATCAACATGGGACCAACGGCTTCACTTCCCTTCCGAAGTAAGTTGTCCTATGAATTTTATCGCTCAAGAATAATGTGTCAACCCGGGCTGGGTTTGAACCCACGAACATCGGATCACTTTTACCCAAGACCACCGAGGTCGACAATTTTTTATATAGATCTATGTATCTATAACTAGGGAGAAATAATGAAGCAAAGAACCTGATTTACCTAGCNTTTAAGAATAGTTATATGTTCACATAAAATTATATTTTAATTTAGTGGTTATGTAACAACTATTGTAAGCAATGGAGAAATATAATATAATATAATATAATATATTGTAAATGGTAAACTGGAATATAATAATAATAATAATAATAATAATAATAATAATAATAATAATAATAATAATAATAATAATAATAATAATTCCAACATGTCTCTCTTAACACTCAGTCTTCATGTTATCACATTATGACCACCTGTGTTTAATGACAGAAGAGACACTGTAAACAAATACAACACAGATGCAGAACTAATGTTAATCTTTCATAGACAGCAATTAAGAATAAGTTATGTATTTACATCACGAGTTTCCATCTAACGGTCTAGAATGCCATCTACCTTCACCAGAGGTGAACATCCATCTTATAGATTAATTGTGGTAAGCCAACCAATGCCATAATAGGCAGAACATCTGGTTCCCACGGTAAGAAACAGTCGCCCCTGTCCCGAGACTTTCTTAACCCACCAAAGAAAAGTGCCCTCAGTTGTTTGAGCCATGAATGACTTCTGTCAGATGATGACCTTGATTTAAATGGGTAGTTACCCCCACCCCACACCCTGGCGGGGAGGGGTGGGAGGAGTTGGCCCCTCCATGAGTAATGGCCAGCGTTACAGAGGAAGTCAGGAAATCAATCTTACTGAATACCAAGGTGTTACCTTAAGTGGCCCAGCGAGGACCTCGTGAAAATGGCCTGACCAGATAAGCACTAAGCAAACTAGTCTGAGGCGGACAGGGCCCTTACCTTTCTTCTTCCCCATATAGATTAAGTCCCTCTAATACAGGCAGATTGGTCTTATAAAGCCTGCACCGCGCTTCTCACTTAATACAGTAATACTGTAGAGATCGTGAAATTCTCTCTCAGCTTTATTGAACGGATTTCAAATTTTCGTCCCACCCATCACATGCAGTGAACAACAAGCTAAATTTGTTCTCTCAATTGATGAGGTACCATTTTTGTAACATCAGTGGTTTTATTTGACATGCAAACATCACTGATAAAAAACCGTAGTGAAAGTAACAAAGGGTTATAAGAGTTACTTAGGAGATGTACTAACATATTTCAAAATCAAATTTGACATACTTGCAGCTCCAGTAGTGGCAAACTGGGATCCCTGAGTGAGGCCATGAACTTCTCAACAACTTCTCTCATTCGAGCGAGATGATACGGATCAGGGAGGCAATAACCTGTGGACAGCATAAATAATGATGATAGTGATAATAATAATAATAATAATATTATTATTTAGCACCGCGTCTTACTACCCGTTCGGGTTATACGCTTAAGTACTAATTACGCTAATGGATTAGGAATTGGGAAGGTTGAATAGAGGAAGTGAACCCGCATTTGCGTGGAGGGAGAGTGGAAAACCATTTAGGAAAAACCACCCCCAGTTCACCCGACCGAGATTCGAACCTCGATCTCCCCGTCCTCGGCAGTCGGGCTCAACACGACTAGCGCGTTAGCCAACTACGCCACCGAGGCGGGTAATAATAATAATAATAATAATAATAATAATAATAATAATAATAATAATAATAATAATAATAATAATAATAATAATAATAGCTTTACATGCTTTAGTTATAGTTTGTTTTTCCCAACGTAAATTATCTAAGAGTTTTTTTTAATAAAAATAATATTAATCATGAGTCAAAAGGAAGGGGTAGGCCATGTAAGACATGTTTAAATGTTGTAGATGAATGTGTGAAAAAAAGAAATATTAATAGTTTTAGGAATAAAAGAGCATGTAAGACTTGGTGTATGGATGTTGTTCAAGTGAAGAGAGTATACAAGGATAGGGAAGTATGGAGAAAGTTAGTGAGGATGGATTAAGTATGGAGTTGTTTTTTGAGTTATATACACAGTTTCTTGATTACCCCGTAAGGGAACAGCATGATTAGGTATGTATGTCTTTATAACTCTACTGTTAGGTATGGGTATCACTGGTATAAATATGTTTTATTGGTGAATTTGTAACATATTTAAAGGTGTTACCTTCATCAGTGGGTGTATGGTCTAATGCAGGAGTGTCAAAGTTGAAGCCTGTGGGCCACATGTGGCTCCCCTTATGATTCTATACATCACACTGGCCTTTTGATGAATCTACATGCAATATGACAGGATTCACCCTACTATATATTATACAAATATAGGCCTACCAATTGGGTGGATGACAATTGTAAAGTGGTCATTATTTGGGGAAATCTAGCCCATGAGGTTGGTGTACCCAATTTTCAGTTTCTACTCGCCAGTAATTGTTTAATTTCAGTACCAAATATGTGCAATGTGTGACAACACAAAAGTGTGTGAAAAATTGTTTTAGCTTATTTAAAAGAACACTCACAAGATCATTGGTAAAGATAAACTAATACAAATACTAAAGATTAACTTAACGGCGATCCATTTGTCTTGAAATAATAAGCTAAAAATTGAAAGATAAATTAGCACCTATCTAGCAGCAGAATAACAACTAAAATTAATAAATTCTGGCGACCAAGCTAAATGAACCCTGATAATCTTTGAATAATAATAATAATAATAATTATTATTATTATAATTAGTTATTATTATTAATAATAATAATAATAATTATTATTATTAATAATAATAATAATAATAATAATTATTATTATTAATAATAATAATAATAATTATTATTATTATTATTATTAGCACAGCGTCTTACTACCCATTTGGGTTATACGCACTTACGCTAATGTTTAATGAAAGGGTGATTGTGAGATGGAATGGAAGACCTACAGTTTAAGGTGGGATCCGAAACACGGTGGAGGCCTGGCATTCCTCACATTCACAAGTTGTGATTAATACACCTTCTTGTCAGAGGTGAAGGAAGGATTTGGCAATCAGATAAATTTGTGCCGGGACCGAGGATTGAACCCCAGGCCCCCAGCACAGAAGTCTGACGCCTTACCCCTAGACTGCCAGGTCACCCTTGCTTATTATTAAATGTGTTTCTGCAACAGAGTATTTTATTTATGCTCTCTGGTGAACTTTGATGCTTTTTTTTACAACATATTTCTGTAACAATGTCTATTAGTTGGTTTATTTTATTTTATGGTCATGCTTAGGTAAAGATTGTGTTTGTTTGTGCACCCAGTTTGTGAATGAGGTAATATTGTGTCTCAAATATTTAATTTAATTCATTAATTACTATGATTGGTTTATGATTGCCATTGTTAACCCAGGATTGGATAACTAGGCACTATCAAAAAGTGGGCAGCCAGATGTCGAATATTCTAATTTGAATTCTATTTGTGAAGAACAGGTCAAACTGCTAGTAAAATATCTAGCAATTAAAGTTCAGACATAATGGGATGGGTACTTTGAACCTTTGACTCCATAAGGATATTTTAGATTTGAATGTGAAAAAATGTCAGATTCACACTAAAAATTTTCTTTCTCAAATTTTGAATCTTGTGTTTTTATTTAGATATATTGTAATGGTCACTTGTGATTTAGCTGGACATAATTACAGAACAAACCCAAAAACCAGATCCTAGATCATTAAATGTATCACTTAACTGAAAGTGAATTCACACTATCACCAAATGTGTTGTCATTTAGATAATTTATATGTTATATAGATACTAAATAATTAATATGAACTAAGTCAGAGTTGGGGAGGGTGGAGCGAGGGGAATATGGAAATTTGTTAACCTCTTAAAATTAAAATGTGAGATTTGTAAGTAAAATTAAGATTAAAATTCTAAGAGTTTTACAAGAAAAATTATATTTAAAAAAATAAATATAAAACACCTTTATAAAAATTTAAGAACGCAGCTTGTTACTCTTTAAGGAAAACGTAAACTTATTAGGCAAGTCACCTTTGTTATTTACAGATGCTCTTTTGATTTTTGATTTCCTTCTAGGGTACTTGTTTCTGTGTGGTAGAAGACAATACACTTTCCCTGGACACACTTTACATCCGAAAATTTCTGTCAGACTGTCTGCAGAGCATTTAATAATATTCCTATATCTTTTCACTCTCGTAATTCACTTTAGTACATTCTATGTGTGCACAATCATTTTGTACCAACATGAGACTTACAAAATATTTAGTATAAGTTTGTAAAAAGCGCTATTTGGAAACACTAGCAAAAGCTCCAGATATCGTCTATCTAGAAGTTAGTGTTAGTACAGGGGAAACCCAGAAATTAATTTGAAACT
Source organism: Timema genevievae (assembly GCA_902155825.1). Lineage (NCBI taxonomy): Eukaryota > Metazoa > Arthropoda > Insecta > Phasmatodea > Timematidae > Timema > Timema genevievae. Next base: position 84,365 of record CABFWO010001611.1, read on the forward strand.
CATCAACGATCAATGATGTCACACAAACTTGAGAGGTTACCTAATAATGGTGGTTTACATGTTTTATACACTGCTGTGTATTAATCACAGCTTGTGAATGTGAGAAATGCCAGGCCTCCACCGTGGTTCGGATTCCAAGTTAAATTGTAGGTCCTCCATTTTATATCACAATCACTCTACCATCACACATCAGCCTAAGTGCGTATAACCCGAACAGGTAGTAAGACGGGGTGCTAATAATAATAATAATAATATACACTGCTGTACATAGCTACATTATTTCTAACCTGCAAGAATGTTATCCAACATAACCTTGTAGCTAGCTACAAGATGGTTTAGTTTTTCAGGAACTGGTGGCCCCGATGTTTCAAACTCAGGAAATTTCTCTTTATACTCCTGAGCTCTTGTCACTAGAGATGCATCGTCCAGCTCTAAGTGAGCAATCAAAGAGCCTGCATCAAGGACAGCTCCAGGACGTTTCACGTAAAATAAAGTGCCAGCCTCATTTGAAGTTAGGGTCATAACCATTTTCATGACCTGCAAAAGAGCAAGTCAACGTAATGTAATGATTGGCTCAAAAACTAACACAAACATTAATAAAATTATAAAACCACTTCAATGGCTGAATGGTCTAAGGCAGGGGTCGGCAAAAGGTTGATCTCACAGCTTTTTTCAGTCGGTCACCTAAGAAAACTACATCATCGCGAAAAGACAAGCTTACCTTACATTATTCAACTATGGTAGCTTATAAGGTAGGGTCATAGTGTAATCCATCAAGCTAAGACTGCTACCTTCCAGGGTAAATAAGTGTACATATTATTTATTTTATGTATTTTCTCTAAAAGCAGGGACATAAGTCTTGGAGGAAAGATTGAATTTAAGGAATAAATACAAGATGTTTAGAAAAAATGAAAAAATAAATTTAAAAGTAGAGTGGAGAAATGAAAGGTGATCGTGGAATATTTGGTAAATGTAAAAAGTCCATCGGAGCCTCGAAAAGGTTGCAGACCTCTGGTCTAAGGTGTGCATCACTCTCATGTTAGACTGGTGTTGCTGATAGGGAGATAGGAGTTTGAATCCTGGTTGGGTCTACTGAAGGTGGTTTTCCCTCAGAGGTTTCCCATGCTCCTTCCCTGCAAATGTGGGTAGATTATCTCTAAAATGCTTCCTTTATCATCCCTACCACATTAGAGTAATTATCATATATGCATATAGTCTGAAAGGGTAGTAAGATGCAGCAATAAGGAAAGAAAAAAAAATCATGTGTCCACTTCTATAAACGACTAGGTACTTATCACACCTCCCAAGAAACATAAGTTATATACATGAACATAAACATAAAAAAAGTTTATTGTTTGATAAGAAATTATATATAAGTTTTATAGCTTGTTGCATTAGAATATGTTTTAAGTCCCACCAAGCTGTCAAGAATTAACAATTATGAGGTGTGTACTAAGACAGTTAGAAACTGTAAACTACATCAGGAACAAGTAGATTAGGCTTGAACATGATTGTATAGGATAGTAGTTATAAAATGTAGCTAACAATTTGAAATTAAAATCAAATATAATACAATGATCATCACCATCATCACCATCATCATTTACATCACCACCATCCTCTACATCTTCTACATCATCCTCTACATCATCATCATCATCCTCTACATCATCATCATCATCCTCTACATCATCATCATCCTCTACATCATCATCACCACCATCATCATCATCATCATCATCATCATCACCACAAC